>CAJINV010000021.1:850448-1046578 GCA_905178155.1 Amoebophrya sp. A120 | reverse complement strand
GGCATGACTCTTAAATCTGTCATGCAGGTTACCCAAGAGCCCCAATTTCCTGTCATGCAAAACGCAGTTTGTCATGCAGAATAGGCAACACCTAGGAGCTCAGAAATTTGTCATGCTGAGCCAGCATTTGTAGCCTCATCATGAGACGCCGCCCAGCATCACAAGTTTCCAGACCCAGACATTTTTACATTTGATATGAGGTGCAGCTGTGCAACCTGTTCATCGAGGGCATCGCTCAGATCATCAAGCTACGGATTGCAAAAGTGTTTGGGTCTAGAAGAGTTGGGCTTGTAATGCTGTCTGCGGAATCTAAAAACATCTGTGTTGCATGAGCAGCAAGAGGAGTCAGTTCTTGGCACGCGGAGAGGGCGTAATACTATTAATAAGATTTGTCATGCGTAATAAGCATCAAGAAGCTCTCAAAAAATCTGTGATGCTAGCATCAGCATCACATACTTGATGGGTCATGCAAAATGTGCATGACAAGCCCCGACTCTTCCTGACCCAGACATTTTTGCATTTCATACAAGTGGGAGCAGGCCTTGGAGGAGGGCAAGAACATCGACGAGGAGGTCGCGGGTGCCAAGCCCTTGGGCATCTAAACCGCGACAGCGCCGCTGGTGCCATCGTCAAACATGATTCCTTAGTTTGTGAAGATGCAGTCATCTTCGCGAAACTTTTACAGTCGAAGCAAGAAGGAAAATATCGCACGGCGACTTCAAAAATAAAGATGTCCTAGATCAGACACTGTCCATGATCCCGCAAGGAGAATGGTTCTGGTCCTACTTGGGACAACGAGCGTAGTACGTTCAATTTCTATAATCAAATTTGTTTCACCTCACGCGCAACTTGAAAAAACAAATTTATACATAGAACGGTGGTACTAGTCAGGTCATGCACCTCACGTACGTAGTACATTCAAATTGGGAAAAAAGTAGGCTTCCGAAACTCCCCTGGCCGCATGACAACCCATGTGAGCTGTGACATGTTGCGACTGCGAGTATTAGAGGCTTCAATTCATTGGAGGCTAGCTCTGACCCTGCTCGGAGAAGAAAATCAGAAACACCAAAAACAATACTATACCAGCGAAGCGAAACTGAAATCGTATATACTGGAGAAGTTGATGAAGTTAGGAACTCAAGCGTGAAACTGAATATCCATCTCTCCGAGCAGTTTCCGAACCGGTTTTGGAAATATAAATGAATCAAGTCAAAGTAACAGTGATCGGAAGTGGCCGCAGTCCGCGGAGCAAAAAGGCGATGCGTCGACGTGTAGCCTCGTTTCACTTTTGTACGTTGCTCAGGCAGCCTAGAAGTTGTTCAGCATTTTCTTTCGTTGCGCAGATCAAGGCCTCTGCTGCTCGTGTGCGTCGTTGTGGCGGTGAGGAGGGAGAATGATCAGATGGATGATTTCACAAATCGAGATAGAGATACAAAAAAAAACAAGAAATATCTTCACGTCAAGTGGCCAGTTCGCTTCGTATAAATTGTCCGTACTCGTGGGGGGAGGGTCTAAAACTAAATCGCTTCACTTCTGACAAACGCAAAACTTTCACATAGCCGGTGTGGCGGTGTGTACGTTAGGGTTGCCTGACTGTTGTGTTGACGGCGTCACGTCAAATCAAATCGCGCTGAATGACAACTCAAATAAATATCAATACAGTGCTGCCACCAGTGTCATCTCTATACTTCAAAGAACAGAGCGTGAGTTCGGGAATGTGAGGGAAGCTGAGGTCTAGAGAGGCTCCTCCTCGTAGACATCCATTGAATCAAAGTTGCACCCGCCCCCGATTCTGCTGCGCGTTCTTTGATTGACCTTTCAATTTATGAATCCCGAGTATTCTCTATCGTCTCCCCCTCGCCCTCTTCCCAGCGCTATGTATTCATGCTCATGGTATAGCAGTTGGCTCTAAAGAGAAATGTTCTTTTCGTATTCTCTAGGAATTTTTAAAAATCTACTATTGAGAGGGGAAAAATTAACGACAGACCACACTTCATCCAAGAAATAAAGATGTCTGCTACCCAGAAGAAGGTTGAGAAGAAATCCGCCTCGGGCTATGGAATCGCGATGCGCGGCAGCGTTGGAGCCTTGGCCGCTGTTGCCGACATCGGCAACATCCTGGGCGCTTCCGCGTACGACCAGTCGAAGCCCGAGGGGGGGGGGGGTGGCTTCACCCTGACCCCGGAGGGGGAGACGGAGGACACCGATGTCTCCACCGCTGATGCCGTCCACGGTATTCATGACAGCCTCTCGCAGTTGCTGTCTGAAGATCGATGGTTGGTGTTGTTAATTCGTGTCTGTTGAGAGAAGTTGCATGAATCGCGTCTCTTCATTGGAACAAGCTGCAGCTGTTGTTTCTTTTAATCAGGTGCATCTACCTCTGCCGCGGCATCTGCCTTGCAGGCTCGCCCGGCCGTGACAGGTCCGGACGGGTACTGGTGCGAGTACAAGGCAGCAACCGGAAAATGTGTCCTCGTCGCCCCCCCCGAGAAACTGCCGGAGGACACCCCCACCGCAGGCTTCTCTGGCATTGTGGTCGAGCGATGGGGAGGGCTGGAAGCCGCGGCAGCGTGCTGCACCGGCCCCGACGCCAACCCGAGATGCGAGTGGAAGAGTGATGCCTCCGACGGGACATGCGCATCGTATATGAGTTGGACCGTGGGTCAGGTGAACCGGTGGTCGAACCAGTACTGGCGTGGTTATTCCGGGCGCTGAACCGACAGAGGAAGTGGGGCCGTCCATTGGCGTTGTAGCCCGGAAAGTTCTCTGAAGCAAGTGTCATCAATTTAACGACGTAGGTCATCTATCTTTTGGAATAACAATTAGTGTCACCACTTGTAATTTAGCATCATTCTTTCCCCGCGTCCCGTTGCTTCGCGAAGCACACGCATCTACTCCTCGTCTAGCGACAATATTCGTCAGATGTTGATGCTGTTGTTGCCGCGTGCCGTCAGTCCGCTTTTTTGCGAAAAATCAAACCGCACCTAGCCGAGTGTTTGGGGCGCCGCCTCTTCGATGCTTTTTCGGTGTGACTGTACATAATTGCCATTCTTTCCAGGCCGTCGCTTGAGAAGATAGTACTTACCTTGCTCCCTAAACAGTATATTGACAATAGCCACGTAATGCCGATGTTTGTTTGGGCGAGGTTCTTTACCGGAAGCCAAACTATAGCCCAAAACAGGCCGTAAACGAATCCGATGTAAAATAACTAAGCTCAAAGAAGAGCTAGTTAGAAAATCAAAAAAAAAATCGCTGGTCGGTTGCAGGCCCCGAGCAAGCCAACTGTTGTAGCCTCGCTCGTTTCACTTTTGTACGATGGTCAGGCACCTACTCAGTTCTTGTTCACGTTCAGCCATTTCAGTCGTGACGCAGGTCAAAGCTTCTGGCTCGTGTGCGTCACCTTAAAAAGGACGGATGATCAAAAAGAGGATCTTCTCAAGTCGAGATTTACAAAAGTGAATACCCTCCATATCGGTTTGCCAGGACCCGGATCTGGGTTTTCACCGTCCACTGCGTCGTGCTCGTCGTGGTCAACATCAGAACAAGTGCGTATCTGTTTAAAATGTCGCTGTCGCTAAAGGTCATTGCAGCAGTTTGTCAGTCCCATGGACAATAAAGAAGCAGGTAATAAAGTTCTCGTGGCCGTTCGTATGATTGTGTTTCACTATATCTTCGATCTTACTCTCACCTTTTAGTCCTAACGTTACCGCTGACATCAGTACTACACTACCGTGATATCGTCCAGCTTGTCTTATTTGTCAAGTGACGCTTCGCGTGATTTCGAAATGCGTCTCAATATCGCACAGACACAAATGATTACAGGAATCGAATAAGGTAGAACTTCGACTAACTTACTTCCCAGACCGCTTGTTCTACTATAACAACGAAGTCAATAAAAATCATGCCGCGTGTGCGAGGTGTTGCGAAAACGAGTTGTGGTGCGCCGAGAGCATCAGCCTCATCTCGTCCGCTGCCAGGTGGGACGACCAAGCCTAAGACCTGCTCCATCAGGAGTAAAAACCCATCTCGTGCTGGACCCGGGCGAGGCGGGTTCGCCTTCGATTTTCCGTCGTTTCTCCGGACGGTTTCCTGGGAAAAGGAAAATGTACGGACGAGGAGGGGACTAGTGAAAGCGATGGAGCAAGCGCTTCAGTACAAGAGATTGGACGCTGCGCTGTGGTTTCACTTTGCCGGCATCGCTGGACGGTTTTTGAGGAAACATCAGGAAACAACAAGTGCAAGTGGACGCCGCGACAGGAGGAGTAGTCGCGTAGGCGATATGTTGCACGAGGATGGTGGTGCTCCAGGAGAAGAACAGGATCGCGCTTTCGTGGTGCGCACGTTGAGCTTGATCTCCAGAGCGGGCGTCCGCGGAGAAGATTGCTCGTTCTACAGGGAAGCAGCAGTCTGGGTGCAACGACATCTTCTTTTGACCAAGAAGACCTCTCCCCGTGCTGTTCATGCAACGTCCGCCTGCCGTGAGGACAACACGACCGAGGATTATAATGTCGACACGCTTGTCTTTGTCGCGAAATGCTTCGCCAGAGTGGAGTATCCGCAACACAAACTGTTGCGAAGCGCAATACCGAACGGGTTATTAAGCGTCGGTGGAAGCAGAAGCACTACATGGGAAGAGGCCAGCTGCACCGCTTCTGGAAATGATGACTGTCTGAATAGCGGCGCAGTGCCACCACATGCAGTTGCAGTTCACATCCCCTTAACCGCTCGTTTCGTTGCAGACCTTTTCCTGCTGTATTCGTGGTACTTGCGACAGAACAGTACGCGGCTGTCGGAACGAGAGCAAACGCTGATTGGGCACGCACTGCAGAGCATCCTTCACCTTGTGAGCCGCAGAGCGGTCACGAAAAATCCAGCAGCAGGAATCAAAGGTTATTTCTCGTGCCTCAGCACGGAGCTAGCGGCGACACTGTTACTGAGTTTGCAAGTGGTAAAAAGAAAACTGCTTCAGAAACGAGCATGCAGAAGGGAAGACGGAACAGACAAGTCGAAGCCACCTTCGCCCAAAAAGACGAAGCACGAGACGAGGTGTGGAATTGGAAAGCAGGATGGAGATGCACAAGAAGATAATTCGGGTGTGAAGAATCAAAGTGGAGGTAGCGCTTTTGTAGCTGCAGATGCCGAAGACGACGCGTTCTCAAACGTGCAAAACCTACTCTGGAGGAGTCTTCTGCATCGATTTGGGGACCTTTGTCCCGAGCTTCACCTTCGCTTGGCGCGTTTGATCGCTGTCTCGTTAGTGCAACCGGCGTTGACTGAGAAGAAGTGGAAGATTGGAAGTGAAGCAGGGAACAAGGGATCGACCAACTACAGTTCCCCTGGCGAGGGAGCGCAAGACGAAAGAGCTCTTCGGTTGTTCGCGGAGGGGCAGCAGCACAGCTTTAAACCCGTCACTGCAGCTGCACTACTGAGTGGCAGTGGAGTCTCACGCTCAACATTTCCAAATTGTAGCAGCGATCCAGTCCCTCCTGGGCAGCTCCTGACGAAACAAACCATCTTTGCTCGGCAGGTGGTCGGTAATCTGGGATCTGCCGCTAGGCTCCGTCCGGGACGATCACCAGTCCCGCTGACTGCAGAGCAGCTCTCGTCGTCTTGCGAGATCGCAGCCTGCCTTGGGGAGACCGGATTGTGGTCTAGACACGGACTCTTCGAGTACGTGCAGCCGCTGCTTCCTGCAATCGTCGAGGCGTTACATTCTACTTCGGAAAAAATGCGTGGTCCACGATCGTTCTCTGGAAAAGAGGGCCAAGAGCATCTGCAAGGACTACGAACGGGGGCATTTTTGTCAACATCGACAGGTTTAGACTCACATTCATCGCAACCAGCGAGCGGCAACGACGACATCGACGACGAGGATCAAAGTAGACGTGGAGACGAGGACTTCTCTGAGGCTTTTGCTATCGAAGAACCTCCTTCTACTGATGACGAAGGTGTCGCTTCGCAGGGTTCAACGTCGGGAAAAATGCCCACTACAAGAACCGTATTGGATTCCAAGAGCGCTGGGTTGCTGCTCTCCGCAATCAACGGCGTTGGTGTCGTGGAGGACCACGTACTGATCGAGTGCCTCCACCTTCTCGCGGAGCCTGCGGCACCTGTGCTGCGGGAGCGTGCAGCGCGGTACAGGATCGGTGGTGGACAGCGACTTCTTGCACAGACTGGTGCTGTACCTGTGCTTTCCAGGTCAGACCGCAACGCTCGTCTGCTTTTGGGAACTGCTGCAAGTACAGCTGGTCCTTTGATGGAGTTGGCACCGCCTTTACAAGAACAATCACTTCTTGCGATGAATTAAAGTTGCTGTCGTGTGAAACTTGAAAGAGGAAAGTGGAACGTCCGTCGCTTGAAAGTAGCGACGCCTAGGTTGCAATAACTAACAAAATCTTGTGACCGTATTGAACTCGTCTTTGTACGAGTGGAAAGTGTAAATTCGTACTACATCACTGATTTTACCAGATTGTTTGGGGCGACTCGTCGGGTTGAAGCATTCAAACATCGGTCTCTGACATACAGCCAAGCAGCTGAAGTGAACAAAGCCAAAAAGAGCATTCGTGCTAAATAAATCGGTTTTGTGAGGAAAGCAATTGTACGTCGGTACTTAAGTTGGCGCAGTGGTCTTACCAATCTTCTATGCGACAGGCTTTAATGGGAGAGAGAGAGAGTAATCCTACCGAGCGTTATTTTTTTGTCTAATGTCAAAGAGTGCGGGAGCGATTCTTTTTTTCAACTCAATTCCGGGTTTTCTTTTCCTTTTGAACGACAAAACTAAACTTTCCTGTAATCCGTCTTTTCCAATCAAAACCGTAGCAGAAGAGACTCAGAGTTCGTGGCTTTCACGACTTTTCCGCCTCTCCCTTAAGAGTAACCTGCAGACTATCTGCTAAACCTAAAACCAAAGCGTTTTACCAAGCGCAGTTGCCTGCTTCTTAAGTCTAATCACTTTCGTTAAGTCGAAAACCCCAGTTTCCAACAATGTCCTACCCGCCGGAAGGATTGTGCGAGACCTTGGCCGAGCTGCCGGACTGGATCAAGGTCGGCTGCGGCGACAAGGAGTACTACTGCGAGGAGAAGGGTGCCACCTTCCCCGGTGACAAGTGCCCGGAGAAGCTCCCGGACCTCTCCAAGCATGGTAACTTGGCGGCCATGGCCCTGCGTGACCACCCGGAGATCTACGAGAAGTACTTTATTGTTCGCAGTCATGCATTACAGATTCTTGTTGTGGCATTGAAGTCTTGCATTTTTTGCAAATCCAGACCTAGACATAAGTAGTCTCACTTCGGGTTCTGAATTTTGGTTTGTAAATCAACGTCTTCCCCGCGGTATATTTGCCCTTTCAGATGCAGATAAGATCGTCTCTGCAGATAGGATAGAAAAAACTTCCGAAATTTCTTTTATCCGCATCACAGGTACAAGAACGTCACCACCCCGGGCGGCGTGTCCTTGGCCAAGTGCATCAAGACCGGCATCGATAACCCCGGTCACCCCCACATCTTGACCTGCGGATTGGTACTGATTCCTCTTAAGTCAGCATGATTTCTTTAACTTGTATGCAAAGTTCGTTTTATTCTCTGGACGAGCCAAAGTGCATGCAAGAGTGAGTGAGCGCATGTCTGATTGTACAGTGGTTCTTTCTTCGCAAAAAGCAAGCGTTCGGCTTATTTGCATGATTTCCTGTCTTGCGGAACAACACTTCCACCGACGTGTAGGTTTGAAACAAAATCGCAATTCAATTTCATTGAAGGTCGCGGGTGATGAAGACTGCTACACCACCTTCAAGGACTTGTTCGACATTGTCGTTGGCCAGCGGAACGGCGGTTACGCCGCGGACGCCAAGCACGAGACCGACATGGACGTGTCCAAGTTGTCCAAGACCCAGATCGACCCCTCTGGCAAATACGTACTTACTTTGAAGAGCCGTTATGTCGTTTAGAGGTTTTATTTCGTGCTGATCGAACACGTAATCATGAGAAAAAAACAAAAAAACGTTTTATACGTAGGTTTTGTCTTGTTCTACTTCTCTACAACGTATAATTGTTGTGCCGGTTTGTCGTTTGTGGTCAGCGAGACGAACGTCATGATTGGTGATCTAAAAAGCAACTGTTTCTTTTATCAGGTCTTGACCACCCGGTGCCGCACCGGTCGTTCCGTGCGCGGCTTGCCGCTGCCCCCGGCGTGCTCGTTCGAGCAGCGCCGCGAGACCGAGCGTGTCTGCGTGAAGGGGCTGATGAAGATGGAGGGCGAGTTGAAGGGTCAGTACTTCCCGTTGAACGGGTCCAAGTCCATGGAGCCCGAGTTGAAGGGTATGACCAAGGAGAAGGAGGAGGCCTTGCGCAAGAACGGCAACTTGTTCCAGGAGCCGGACTCCACCCTGTTGCTGTCCTCCGGCTGCGGTCGCCACTGGCCCGACGCCCGCGGTATCTACCACAACGACGCCGAGAACTTCTTCGTCTGGGTATTGTGAGGAAAAATCCCCCCTCCCCATATTGAAAACGCATTCGTCTGAAAAATTGTGATGCAGACTTGAGGTCACAAATCCTGTCTGTCTTGCAAGAAGGCAAAGCCAGAGAGTCCGCCGCATTATGCAGGCGGTTTGTGATGCTGTTGGGCTTACAGGGCCGACGTCTGTCATGCTAGTCCCCTACGTCAAAACCTCTCGACCCAGGCTTGGTATATGCCTGCAGTCCTCTCCAGCAAGACAGACCTGATTTGTGTACGCAAATCCAGCATCAGAAATTTCGTTTCGATATGGGGAGGGGGGATTTTTCCTTTTGATACTGGGTCAACGAGGAGGACCAGCTGCGCATCGTGTCCATATCCACTGCAAATGTGTCTGGATCCATCTGGAGGAAAGCAGATGTGCTTCTTGATGCCTGTCTTCCCGCATCGCAAATGCCATACTCTTGCAAACTGTTGTTGCTACTGTTGCAAAAAAGCGAACTGCTGAGGCATTACGGAGTTGAGCAGATTCCACAAGTGTAGCATCACAAGCTGCAGTCGTCTTACAGACTGAGATGACATGTTTGCAGTCCATACTCCATGGAGAAGGGTGACAACATCACCGCCATCTTCACGCGGTTCGCCAACGCCACCAAGGCCGTGCAGGACTGCTTGAAGTCCGAGGGGTACGACTTCATGCACAACGACCACCTGGGCTTCATCCTCACCTGCCCCTCCAACCTGGGTACGGGTCTGCGCGCGGGCGCCATGGTCAAGGTCCCCCTGTTCTCCGCCCGCCCGGACTTCAAGGACATCCTGAAGAAGATGAAGCTGCAGGCCCGCGGTACCGCTGGCGTCGACTCCGCCTCCACTGGTATAGAACTTTACAATTTAGATTCAGGCGATTCGAAAACTGTGCACTACATGGTGCTGAAGATTTTTATACCGATCGGTTGCGCGATCTGGTAACCCAAGAGGAAAGAAAAGCTTCTTTGATTGCATGTCATGTCCCTGGATGTTAGTGTACCACAATTATACACCTGTATCACTTCACACGCGAAGCTCCTCCTCCTTCTCCAAAATCAAAATGCGCGCTTGTCAATTTTCCTTGAAACATCCACCACAGGCGGAACCTGGGACATCTCCAACGCCGATCGGTTGGGCATGTCTGAGGTATCAAGTGTAAAAATGCCTGGGTCTGGAAGAATGCGCGATTTGTCATGCTTCTCTGGCATGACTCTTAAATCTGTCATGCAGGTTACCCAAGAGCCCCAATTTCCTGTCATGCAAAACGCAGTTTGTCATGCAGAATAGGCAACACCTAGGAGCTCAGAAATTTGTCATGCTGAGCCAGCATTTGTAGCCTCATCATGAGACGCCGCCCAGCATCACAAGTTTCCAGACCCAGACATTTTTACATTTGATATGAGGTGCAGCTGTGCAACCTGTTCATCGAGGGCATCGCTCAGATCATCAAGCTACGGATTGCAAAAGTGTTTGGGTCTAGAAGAGTTGGGCTTGTAATGCTGTCTGCGGAATCTAAAAACATCTGTGTTGCATGAGCAGCAAGAGGAGTCAGTTCTTGGCACGCGGAGAGGGCGTAATACTATTAATAAGATTTGTCATGCGTAATAAGCATCAAGAAGCTCTCAAAAAATCTGTGATGCTAGCATCAGCATCACATACTTGATGGGTCATGCAAAATGTGCATGACAAGCCCCGACTCTTCCTGACCCAGACATTTTTGCATTTCATACAAGTGGGAGCAGGCCTTGGAGGAGGGCAAGAACATCGACGAGGAGGTCGCGGGTGCCAAGCCCTTGGGCATCTAAACCGCGACAGCGCCGCTGGTGCCATCGTCAAACATGATTCCTTAGTTTGTGAAGATGCAGTCATCTTCGCGAAACTTTTACAGTCGAAGCAAGAAGGAAAATATCGCACGGCGACTTCAAAAATAAAGATGTCCTAGATCAGACACTGTCCATGATCCCGCAAGGAGAATGGTTCTGGTCCTACTTGGGACAACGAGCGTAGTACGTTCAATTTCTATAATCAAATTTGTTTCACCTCACGCGCAACTTGAAAAAACAAATTTATACATAGAACGGTGGTACTAGTCAGGTCATGCACCTCACGTACGTAGTACATTCAAATTGGGAAAAAAGCCACCTATGCTCTGCTTCAAAGTCTCTTTGGATGAAAATTTTTATGTCCAGTAGAGGATTTTTCGTAATCACGCTATTCTGAAGTAGTACTTATGGTAGGTGATTCTAGCCCTTCATTTGCCAGCAACACTCTAGTACGTAGTTTCACCCTGCGCAAATTGGAAAATAAAGTCTTCAGAGTAGAGTTTTTATGGTGCCTCTCTTCGGTGCCGGGATGCGTGGTTTCGCCGATTGCTTGTCGGTTCGCTGTGTAGCACCAATTCTGGTGTCTGCAACACGATCGGCAGCTCTTGGTAAAATTACAATTCTCGCTATGGCGCCCATGATTTTTTACTCTGATCAGAGTACGCTAAGTTCTTCAGATCGAGTTATTGGATAGAGAAAAAATCACGTTTGTTATTTCATCTCGCATCAGACATGCATCTGTTTATACATGAAAGTGAAGCCGCACCCATCATTTGGATACTACGTACTCGTAGATTGAAACTTTTTCGCTGCAAACGAACGCTTCACGCGATTTTTTACCACGCGCAAAATATCCTTTTGATTTCGATGTGGTGTATTATGTTGCTTTTGATTTCATCCTATACCAGAAGCACTTTTCAGTACAACACAGCGCCACTGTTATCCACGGTGGCACAGTCCAACAATTTCTGGTATGAACCCGTCCGCTAGCGCGTAGTAAAGTACATGCCGTCTTTGCCCCGCTGCGGATTCAAAAACCTTCATCAGCAATTCCATGTCGATGTCTCGAAAAGGACGGATTTGATCCGTAAAAGAAAAAGGGAAAACAAAAAGAAAGATCACACTTCCAAGCAGCTTGCTACATGGTGCTGCTTTCGTACTTCCAGTGCTGAAGCTGCGCTCTTTAAAACAGCCTTTCTGTTCATCATTATCGAATTTGCAAGAGAGAACACATGAAATCTTGACTCCACTACTTACATACTCATACAAGAGTATCTATCTGCTTCTAGAAGTGTTGGCGACAACTAGTACTTGTCTGGAGAGGAAACTAGTACTTCAAGTAGTCCTCATACCGCAGTATGTTGTACTCGTCGAGCTTTCTTCTGAGGGGGGGGGGTTATCCTCTTCCTCCAGTTCCTCGTGATCGTGGTCACGGTTGCGTTGGAGGACGTGAAAAATGGCCAGATGTCGTTCGACGCCGAGTTTACCGACACGACGGACGTTGAGCAGGAAGAGGCTGCGAAGGCTGCGAGCACCATGCAACAGGACGCGACCGACCCGAAAGACATGCATGGGACGGTGTGCACCAACGTAAAAGGCAAATGGGAAGGCTTTTGCGTCTGCAGTAAGCATTTCCCATGGGGAAAACAGAGTCAACTGTTTGAGTGGACGTGTGTGCCGAATGACTTGATGCAGACCCGCTGGCTGCGGAACCCCTACTGGTTGCGGTTGAGTAAAGGTAAATCGTTTACCTGCGCGGAGAAAACAAACGTGATTGAGCTGAAGTGCGCCGTGGCTTCTGATGTTAATCAGGCCTCGAATAGCTCGGAAGTACCGGATATGTTATTTGTACCCTGAACATTTTACCCTACATTTAATCCGGCCTCGGAAGATGAAATGAATTTACTGCTCATGCCGCCACTCTGTATCAAACAAATAATGCGATTTTTTGTACAGCGGCTGTCAGACTGTGATCTGAGGTCTGATGTTGGAGAAAGTAATGGTCACGCGTGTTTTTGTCCGTACATCTACATTGCGAAGAATGCAGAAGGAATGCTGATTTCCGGTCAAACGCGTTCCGTGGTAAGGAGGCGATTGGCGAACTACCCTACAGCCGCAACAATAAATATGTGTGAGTGTCGTGATGTGTTTGCAGAGCGATCAAACCCAGTGCGGCGAAAATAGGTCCAGTGAGTGGAGTATCAGTGTCGAATCTGATTCTTGAAAAACATGCCTTGAGAGACAAAAACGGCTGCAAAAGTGAACCAGGTTTGAACTTGGCCTTTGGCTGCGCTGCATCCAAACGCATTAAAAAGACAAACGGGAACGGTGACGATCAGACACATAAATAATGAGATCTCGCGGCTCTTTTTCGATTTTTCTTCTTCTCCTGAGTGTGTTTGTCATATCCGTCCTCGTTTCGTCATTTGCAAGGAATAGGGAGTAAACGGGAGGAAGAATCCTAACCCACTTCATTTCATTCGGTTTATTCGTATCACATGCACCAAGCCTCTCGCTTTAAAGTATTTGAGCACCTGGCTCACGATGGCCGCAGCATCGGGACCCCGGTCCGCGTTTCGAGAGATGATGCTCCAGCAGGCACAGCAAACCGCTAAAGTGCAGCCAATGGACGGCGCACCTGACGCTCCACCACTCGTAGGATTTGGAAGTGGAGCAGCCAGGCCGAAGCAGAGCTACAGTGGTCCGTCCTCCATGGCCACACCGGCTGCTGCGCGGGTAGGTGGAGGTAGTGCAGCGTCGGCAGTGCCGCGGAACGGCGTGAGGCGGGTCGCCACGGGAAGGGCTGCTGCGGCACCGAGGTCGATGGGTACTACTATTAAACTCTTTCACGAACAAATATGATCGGATCCTCGATCACCGATCAGTATACAGGTTACAAGGAAGTCAAATAGAAGTGGCAGAACCGCTGCAGTTTTTCGATGCGACAGACACATCAAGATGTTGACGTCGTCGCATCTTCCATTATCATTCAAAAACGAAAACACCAGACACCATGTCAGAAGCACCCTCATCTGTGGCCGCGTCGCAAGCAACCAGGCCGAAGAAGATGCACGCGCCGGGAGCGATTCCGCGGTATTTGCAGAAATTCAAGCAAGAAAAGGAAGATGAACTCGCACGACAAGAAGCCGAAGCGAACAAGATCAAGATTCCGGATGGATACAGGTATACTTCTGGAACGATCGACATTTTTACTTTGTGAAGATGACAGGCCCCGCTCGCGGCTGCAGGATATCCTGATCGAGATTTTTGAGGCTGCAGTCGTGCTATTAATTCGTGATGAAGATGTCCCATCAACAAGAACATCTTCACATGAACCGCACGCAGACTCGTCGGGGACAAAGAGCGAATCCTGACACTGGAGTGGTTCGCGACCCAGCTGGACGAGGTAAGCGAGCAGATGCGCAAACTCCCCATCCGGATCGAGACCGCTAGTCAGAAAAAGCGGGAAAAGGAGCTCGTCGACAAGAAGGAGCGGCTGGAAGACGGGGTGCAGATGTTCTCGAAGGAAATCGTATTTATTGTTGCTTTTGTAATGCTTGATGTTGCTGTTGTAGATGTAGTTGTGCGAGAAGTAGTACTTTTGATGTGGTGTCACTGTCTCCATTCATAGCGGGGGCCCTATTAGCCTCAGTATTACGATGTCATGGCGCCCTCGTGCATAATGTAACGCAGCATGGAATCAGCTGCAGAGATGGAAGACGTCGCAGCCCTCCATCGTGGAGAATGTTACGCACGACGGAGTGCGCATTCTTTTCATGCTGCAGCGTCTTTGACGATACACTTTCAGAAAGCCGAAGTAGGTGCGTCCGCGAGACCATTATTTCCGGATGCGATCATGATGGCGCATTCCAGCTGCTCTGACAACCACTTAGTTTGCGGCACCCGGGAGAACGCGAAGGTCGCCGTAGTACAACTGAGGTGCGATGATCGAGACCAACACGCTTCCCGCGAGTTGCACCTGAAGTAGACCATTGAAGCCACTGCCTTTATCACAGTGAAAAATGCCCCCCACCCCTGCAATTGCAACAATTTGTGATGCGAAGTTTCCAAATGAAAGCTTTTTGTCATGCATGAAAGGAGTAAGAATCTTTCTGATGCAGATTCTAGTCGTGTTTCGCATCGCTTGCATGACAAGCACCGCTCTTGCTGGGATCTTTTGCAATACAAATTTTTGCTATTCACGATCGGAAATCTGTGATGCTGATACACGCAAGAGGGCGAATGTTTCATTTGGAAAGATTTGCAATACAAATGCTTTCAAGTTCGGGGGTGGGGGCATTTTTCATTGTAATAGCCTTTGCTCGTTGTTCTAGAAGTAGTTGCACGTTTTGATGTGGTGTCGTGATAATCTCCCCTTCTATATCTTCTTCACGATGTTGTAGCTCCTGCAGCTTAGGATCTGCCACTGTGCTGGACGCCGACCTCTGGCTCTGCTTTGCTTGTGCTGCGGGTGGTGGTGTTACAATCAAGGGGATGAATTCGCCAATTCGCGAGTGAGGGACAGCACCTCCTGATGAAGCGCCAGCTTCATCTCCATGTCGGTCTGCGACTCTTTCAACATCCACCAACCCGCTGGCTTTGTTCTGGTGCAGCTGTAGACCCGCAGCACGAACCAGCTGCCTCTTGCGCGCTCCCTCGAGCAGGTACAGGGCCCACAAGGGCAACTGGACGTCTTGCTCATCATAATGGTCTTGACCCGCTTGCTCGGCCTTTCTCTTCGACCGCAGCAGCAACGGCGCAGGTTTGATCTTGTCCTTTGCTTGTTCTGACGATGCGGAAATCTCTCCGATGTGCTTCCACAAAGCCCGCTGAGACGGTGTTCGTAAGCTTTTTTGAAGTTGCTCGACGTCCCGCGAGTCGACGTCCTGGAAAAGCTTTGGCTTTGCCGTTGTCCCGTTATCAGATTCATGTTCAACCACCGAGGACATGATGACCGGACAATTTTCCAGTACCGAGACAAGTGATAAGACGAGACGAGCACAGTGGTAAGCAAGTCGAAAAGTAGACGGACGCATTTCCTACACCTAGTACCGAAACAAAAGAAACCCAAACCTTAACCTCAAATAAAAAAGTACCTTAGAACAACAGCACAGCCTTATTTATTCGTTGCTGATTCTTCTAGCGGCCCCAGTGGCGAAAGAAATCAGGTACGAGTCATCGTTCTGAAGCCCATGCTTTCTCTTTCATTTTCGTCATTTTCTGACTCTTGTCGTTTGGAGAGGATACATACCACCTCGTGCGTATACAATTCGGAGTTATCGCGGGGCGACCAGCGATCGGCCTTTGCGTTCAACAGGATCGGCACCAAGAACACCACACAAGCATAATAGCTAATATTTGTATTTCGAAAAAATCTTATTCTGATGAATTGTTACATTTCAAAATGGAAAAATTTGCATCGCGTTACATTTTAAATGTAAATCCATGCTGTCCTGCTGTTGGAGATGTTTAGTTGTAAGTCGTTCTTCGAAGATTTTTTGGTTCAGTATCTTCGAGAAACGAAGTCGCAGCCACAACAAGGCCAAACTGTGCAAGAATGTGATACCACCGCCCCTTTCTCTTCGCATAGCGGTGGTGGTCGGTATAGGTATTGATACGAATCTGAATGACGTCCAACAGAAACTAAGATCAACACGCTTCCCGCGAGTTGCACCTGAAGTAGACCATTGAAGCCGCATCCGTATCCGATAGAAAGGGCTACAAAATAATAAACGCAGCTTCATAGTACCGACCTGCAAAACCTTACGCAGCATGGCGGCAGACCCATTGAAAGGACTTTCATGCGACACTGTGCTGCAGAACGGTACCCATCACGCTATCATTCGTGGATATTAAAATCAAATTCGATCAAACAGGTTGTCATCCCCGAAGGAAGTAGTCCGGTTTGCGAGATGCCGGAGGACACCAGCGAGCCGGGAATTGTAGAGCCGCGGTTTCCCGAACAGCACACGCAGGACACGAAGGATCGGCTCTTTGGGGGCTACGAGGAAACGCCGGTGTTGCAGAATACCAACTACGCCCAGTACTTGCAAGCGCAGGACCGCATCGGGCACAGTGTCAACGCGCAGCAGCCGCAGCATATGCTGGACGCAAACCAAGCAGAACCACCGGCGTACTACCGTGGCCCCGCTTCCACAGTACACCTTGCGATTGTTTTTCTTGTCCAAGAACTTACTTTCGCACTTCATGCTGACGGCGTTGTGATTTTTCATTTTTTGCGGGAGCGGTGCCAGTGCACCACTATCCCTGACTCAGGTGTTGTACTTACTCTGGATTCGCTTTTCCAGCTGGTGCACCGAATCTAAAATCACACACCAACATCAGGATCATATCTCGCATCACGGGCCGCAGCAGCAGGGTGGTACTTTTCCCCGCCAACAAGGAGTACCAGCGGCACCTCCGCAGCCACCGGGGAGTAGTTCTTTTTACCACGGAGCAGGTGGTTCCGCTATGTCCCACGGGACAAGCAGCAAGGAAACAGTATCGAGCGGGTCGGAGCCGGGCTCTTACCCCATGAATTACATGACGCAAGACCGCGGAAACGGGCCGCCGATGTCCTACCCCGCACCCCCAAGTAGCCGTAACTTCAGCCAGTATGTGTACCCGGACTTTCAAAACGGTCAACAGCCTGGCGCAGGAGCTGACCACGCGCACCAGGACCTACGCGCGGGCTACAACAGCATGCCGCCCAGTTTCGCTGTCCCACCCACCGGTCAGCCCATGTCGCTGCCGCACATGGACGTCGAAGGTTGGAGTAGAAGGCTTTTTTAGGTGGAACTTATGATTTTGCAGGCTTTTGCAGCGTCGAACCATATGAAGTCACTTTTCCACATGCACATGCATCACCAAAATGAAAATCTCAGCGTACTATACAGTAAAAACGACCAACAACACATCCTCCTCACAGGCTCCGCCGTAGACCCATATAGCACCGGCCTGCCACCCATGCAATACCCGGGTCAAGACCTACTGCGAGCGGCTCCGCCGGCGAGGAGCGAGCCGCACACGGGGGGAGGCTTTCTGGAACACGACGAGGAGCTGAGGTGTTGAATTAATAAATGAATTTGTTGCTGTTTTCAACTTTGTTGGACGTGGATGTCAATGTCTTCGGCTCGTCCACTTCTCCACAGGGGGAGGGGGTGAGCGAGTAGTATCCATGAAAGTAGAAGACTTGTTGCAATTTATTACGTCTACGTGGCTGTGTTGAGTGGGAAATCTGAACACCCAGCAGCTGCCATCTTTCCAGGTCGTACCAGCAATACCCGGGCTCTGACAACGATCCGCCAGTTCCGGCGCCTGGCCGCGCACCAGAGGTGATGGCAGAGGTGGAAGAGCAACGCGTGCGAGTGCCGCCGGGCGGATTCTCGAGCCTGATTTTGTATTGAAGACGAGAGATTATATCTTCTGTCGCCTTTTTTTTTTGATGAGTTTTTGAAAATAATTGATGCTGTACTTACTTATGTTGCAGCCCCGCATACTTTCGCGCACTTTGTTGGAGAGGCGAAAAAATATCTTCTATTGGCGAAATAAGTCAGTTGCCAAAATTATCATGATGTTTGAAAAGTGTGTAGAGGATGCAATGCTGGGTGCGAAGGGAGTCCCTCCGCGTCTTGTGATGTCCCCGTAGATAGAGACTCTCAGAGTGCTAAGGAGGGGCAAGAGCACAGCTTGAAGTTGTGTTTACGAAATGCCGAAAGCAAAGTGTAAATTTTTTATATGTCACTGAAGAACACGGTCGTGACCGGCCTCACTGGTGCCCTGTATCCGTTCGTTTCTACTAATGGGATTATTTTCACGTTTCTAGTTAACTCGATTTGTCAGTTTTTTCCCGGCCTAGAAGCCGTCGGAGGAGTTGTAATGATCGCCACCTTTTCTTTAAAAGAAGGCCTTGTCATGGATACGCAAAAAGTTGCTTTCTTGTACAGCTTGTATGTAAGTAACGAAGATAGGAAAGCTGCTATGAACCGCGTCTGCGGGATGCTGCAGATATTACTCGCGTTTCAATAAAAGATTGCTTGTCTAGCGCAGCAGTTTCAGGCTGAGCCGTTTTCAGGACGCTATAATTTCGTGTTTCTATTCTTGGGAAGTGAAAATCAGTCTTAAGATGACGCGGCTTTTAGAAATAGATGCCAGCGAATTATTGTGGTGGATGCGGGCGACCTGCTGGTCACGATTCACAAGCAGCATATATGATTTTTTTATGAATACGATGTCCGTCGTGTATCAAATTTATATTTTTTAGTATATCAGAAATTAGATGAGTTCAATGTCAATGTCATGATACTAGCGAAGATCGAGATGAAGTCGGACTACCGCCGATTGGTTGAATTGGGCTGGCCAAGAACCTGATCATGAAGCGAATTCAACACCGCCGTCGTGACCCCGTCTCGACATTACGTTGCCGTTGTCCTCACTCTCGCCAGAGACCTGCAGTCACGTCTCTGCTTGCCTGGAACCGTGGAACGAGAGGAGGTTGTTCAACACTTGATGCATCACCTATTTCTGAGACCGTTTTTTCTTGTTCTCCATCTGGAGCTTTTGGAGCCGTAGCTGTTAGTGTTATGTCGTCAATATTCGAGGACAAAAAGATCATCATGGAAATGCAAGCATAATTGAGGTCTTCGATTTTACATTTACTCTGTAGTTGGTTTCCTACGGAAAAAGTTGAATTTTTTGAACAAAACGTCGCAGATCCCATACTCAAAACTTGACGAGATGACCCGTTCTGTAAGTCGCAGTAAGTTGAAAAACATTTCTGATACAGAAGCACTTGTGCCCATGAGGCCCACCAGCAACGCTCATCTCACGGTCACTGGTTATTTTCACTCAGACTTGACATTGACTCACCGCTTCTTCTCCTGAGCGAAGCTCTCAGCATCATCCTGAAATTATGTGCATCTGTTTGATTCTGTATCGGCCGAACCATGCGCACTTTCCCTTCATTTGTTGCCACAACCGGGATGAAGACGCTAGCAGAGAATTTTCCGATATGGCACTATTGCAGGACGACGACGTAGATTCTCTACCTCTAGTGGAGAATGGGACTAGCACAACGTTGCAACCGCAAAAAATCCTGTGCAGCCGCGACCACCAAGCGCAGGGCACCGCAACGGGCTTGGATATTCGTTCGGGGAATTGGGCGGTGCTGACGAATTGCAGGACGAAAGTGGCGGAAAATAGCCGTTCGCATCACCCCCCTGGCGGTCCGCCCGAAAAGGAACATGCTGGAGGTCATCAGTCCGACATTGTCGCAGATTCCCCGGACCACGAGAGTTCTGAACGTAGTACAGAGAAGAAGAGCCGCGGGCAGTTGGTGAAACGGCTAATCTTTGAGAATCCATCGCTCCACATCGGCGAGGAAATCGCAGGGCACTACCCGCCGTGCCACGTCTGCTGGGGCAACATCTACTCATACGGGCCAGGTGGTGACACCACGAAGATGGAGGCAGCGTCAAACACGAGGAGGACCCTGAAATCTGTTTCGAACCATTGTCATGTCTTGCAGAATAAGGTTGACGACGATGAGAAAAGTGCTGGAGTCTTCAGGGGCTGCAATCCCACTCTCTGCTACTGCTTGTCGTCCGCTGCAGCGGCTCTCCCAGAGGAAAAATTTCTCGTTTTCAGCAATGGTCCGGAGCCGGTTTTGGAACAGGACTCAAGCAGCACCGGCCAAGTGAAATGCCGCGTGATGCGAAAGCGATTGCTGGAGAGAAATGTTACGGACTGCACGGACCAAGAGGAGCTTCTCAGCATACTGACCGAGGAATTTTCCAACAGCGACTTTTTGGAACTGGATTTTGCGTTTGGAGGTTGTACTTCTCGAGATGATGAAGGGGAGATCGACAAGACGGAGAATATGATCGATGTTGAACAAGAACAAATAAAGAAAAAGTTCAGCTACTCTCCTCTCCCAGCCAAGATCGAGGAGAACCTGTGCCGCCGGATTTGCTTCGACGAACCAGAGGAGGAAATCTTGAAACACTTCAAACACGAATTCCAAACGGTCAGTCAGACCTTCTACATTTCCAATGCGGTGGAAGAGGCGGTCTTTTGCTACTTCAGAAGAAGAAGGAAGAGCGAGGATTTAACAACATCCGGGTCAAGTAACGAGTGGGGAAAATGGAAAGTTTTCAAAGTGCCGTGGGCCGGATCTCGGGAAGAGTGTGTGGAGCTCAAGACGACGACGGCGAGCGTCTAGGTAGCCGCACAGCTGGTGGGTGGACACGGAAGTTGGCCTGCAACAAGACGACCCTTGTTATGCTGCTCTGCTTCGGAATCGTCCACCATGTCAGCAATGCCAATAGCAACATCAGCTGTGACAAATAAAACTGTATCATGTATGATGAAGTTCTACGAACGTGAAAGCGATGTTAAAATTGGAGTATGGAAAAATGGAAAAGAGCGTCGATAGTAAGAAAGAATCACCGTCTAAGCTTGCCCTGTTCGCCTTCGCACAGTAGTTTGTCGTAATCATCATGATATCGGTTCCGCTTTATCAGCCGGCTTTTTGGTTTTGCAGAATTATTTGAGTGATCAACTACAGAGCGATAGCGACACGAGTTTGGTAATAAGTATCCGTATCGGCGTCGAGTAGCATCAGTTTCGCTTGATGCAATTGATTCTAGCGAGGTTGAAGGTCGTTGGAGGCTGAGATGTGAGCCGTACGCTGCGCGTTTGCTTCGAAACCAAAACCCTGCAGTTCTCTAGTAGGGCAAGCGGCTTATTGCTGTCTTTCTTCTATAGAGAATCAGAAAAGATGGTCGCGCGGTGTCTTGTTTGCCGAGAGTGTCGAGCGCTTGGCGCTTCTTCGAGTATCTGGAAAGCTCGGGCGGCGCCCCTGCGGTTTCTTCACGGCTGCGGGCCAGCAGGGTCTCTGTGCCCGTTGCCGCGGTCTCTGTTTGCCCAGGCCTTGACGACGTGCATAGCCCACGGAAGTTCCACAGGGATGGGGCCCCGGGTATTGGGGCGGGCCCAGTCTGTGCCCGGGACGTAGCTAGGTACGCATGTCAAAAAATAGATACAAAAGACGGCGCCGCGCCACTGACTTGCCCGGGCGCCTGCTTCAGGGCGTAGCGCCCGCCCCGCTGCCTGCGTGCGCGAACGCGCGCGCGGGGGCTGGTAGTTTTCCGCCCGCCCCGCGGGTTGCGTGCGCCCGTCAGGCTGGGCATGCCCGCCGGGCGCCCGGCCCTCCCTCCGCCGCAGTGAATCTATCTGCGCACCGGCGCCCCTGATGGCGCTGCCGCCCGTTGTCTATTATTACCGCGCCGGGCCGGGGGCGCTACTAGCGGATCCGCAGGCCCTCGTTGCAACTGTGGCGTGGTAAAGGGGCGCGCGCTGCCTCGCAGCGCCTTCGCCCGGGGCCTCGCGTGGCCGGGTCGGCCCCTCCGGCCGTCTGCAGCATCATGCTTGTAGGAAGCCAAGTATGTTTTCGAGCGCAATTAAATTCGGCTACAGTTTTGGAAGAGCCGTTAGCGTGATGCTGGGTGATTGAAGATGTCTTTATATATTTACTGCCGAACAATGTTGTATGTGTATGGTGCGAGCGACGGGAGAGTATGATTGCAGGAGCGGTATGATCGGAGAGAAGCCACATGGCTGCACTTTGAGATATACTTACGAGTCAGAGCGTGAAGGCGCCCAGTGGGCACTACGGCCATGGGCGGCGACGTCATTGTCCGAATAATCACTGGCAAGCTATTAAGTAACATGGTATTGCGCCTAGGCATGCGTTGACCTCGATGGCTCGTTTTCTATTTTCTTTTGGTTCCTATAATGTTCTTATCTTTGAAAGCTGCATTTCTTGTAGCCAAAATCAAGAACCATTTTTTGTGCTGCAATCTATCATGATTACAGGCCACTTGTGAATGGCTCCCGCGCTCAATTGCAATTTGCTTTTCTTGTAGCCAAAAAGTTTCCTTTGTGCGGCAGTCATGACAAGCAACTTTTGATTTATCGTAAGCGAAAAAGATGAGCAAATCTCTTTCCACTCTGCTTGAAGATTTCACCAAGTATTACAACGCGGCGCTCCAGCAAATCCCAGTATGCTCTGCAAGAGTTCCGCACTCGCACAAATGGCAGCACTGCAGCATTACAGGTTTGCATTTGCTGTCCTAGCTGAATCTTCTGCATGACAAACTGCATTTTTGTTCTTGCGAAAATTTATATATACAAATTTTCGCAAGAACGAAAATACAGTTTGTACTAGCAGTGCGATACTTTTGCAATGCATACCCAGAAGTCCACGACAAGGTCAGTAAAGCTGCGCCAAAGCCCGGCGATACCACGGAATTGCCGGTACAGGTGGCAGCGCACGCGGCCCACGATATTCAGCACTCCGTGGACGAGTTGGGGAAATCGTTGGCGGATACGGCAGACAGCGTGCCGGGGCTGGCAAAGAAGCAGCTGGAGGCATTTTTGTAGGGGTAGTCAGTGTGTCATATCAGAGACGCAGACGACGAGAGCAGTGATGCCGAAACGAAATTTTCGGTTCATCAATCTGTATTGCCCAGTACGATTGAAAAAAAGATAGGTAACAGTATCAGAATCATGGTGGTATCGAAAAATGCTGGAGCTGGTAGCTGTACGCTGATGGACACCTCAAAAAGACGTATGCCCACGCAGCTGCGTTGGAATTGTGCTAAAAATGCTTGCAGACTTGCTAGTGCTACCTGTGGTAGAGTTTTCGTCTAGTAGAAGTAATACGCTTCCGAGCGATGTTTTCGTCAAGTCAGAAATTTAGTATGGTGAAAGAGAGTGAGAGACAGATGGCGGAGTGCGTCCCATTATTACTTATCGACAGTAACAAACTCAAGCATCGTCGTCAATCACTTTATAATGACTTCGTTTCAACTTCAACTACGTATCGGGCCGTGCCGTTGACTAAAATAATGACTTCTTCTACACGACTACCAAGGCCAAGGGCACCGTCAAAACGTGATCGCAAAGTTCGTATAGAGACATCATCTTCTCACAAGTACACCCAAGACGCCGGACAAAAAATTTTAGGCGAAATAAAAAGTGAAAATTTTCTTCTGTCGAATCGAAGCACATCACACTTTTTTGAAACCTTTTCTCTTTCCCCCCTTAGACCAAGATGCCGCCGCGCAAGACGGAAGCGGCGGAGGAGGCGATGAATTTTGATTTCGATGGCATGCCCGTAATCATCAATGTCAAGCCAGAGGATCAGCTTGAGTTGACGGAAAAAGAGCTGGAGGAAGAGGTACAAGAAAACGATTTTTTATTTTTGATGCACATGCATGTATGCTTATGCATAGAAGTAGAAACAAGAACATCAACGAAGGGACCGGACCGTGCTTATTCGTGAATCATATCACATTTGCGACGAGGAGAAGCTGCTGGAGAGCATATTTATTTGCGACGAGAAGAGACTACGACCGCACCACTTTCTTTCTTCAAATCAAATTTCAGGTTGAGCCACGGGTTCTGTACCCAAATAACCCAAGGGCACCACACAACATCACCCAGTACTCCTACAAGGAGCGGGCTTTCAAAAGGGATGATCAGGTAGGTCCCTTTGCTCTACAGGAGGAAAACGAAATTTTTTTTTGCAGAAATTTATTCTGATGACGCAAAGCTATCATGCACAGATCACCACCATACATAGGTAAAAATGCTAGCAAGCGTGAATAAAAGTGAAAGCAAAAATCCAAATTCCAGGTCGACCAAATGGTAATGCACTTGGAGACCGATGCCACAATACTAAAGAAGGAGTCCCCAGAAGAGGGCATGCAGCAAGAGATCCTGAAGAGAAAAAAAGAAGAGCAAGAGAAGCGAGACGCACAGGAGGCCGTCGACGTCTCAATACAAGAGTATAATTTTAGATATGTTTTGGCTCCGTGCCTGGCGGAAAATGAAAATTTGATGATTTGATTTATTCGTGTCGTTTTAATTCGGTGCCGTACGACTCCTCCTGTTAGCGATACTTACTGGATTTTTCGCCCACTTCGGTGCTACCCCGAAACTGAATTTTTAGTCATTTCAACTCATCACAGATACGAGGGTGAAGAGGCGAAAAAGAACACATTGAGAAACCAATTTAACTTCTCCGAGCGGGCATCACAAACCTACAACGAGGTGATGCGAACAAGAACCATAGGTACTGTGATACATAGGATCTTGAATTTAGTGCCTGTGAAGCTGTTTTGTGGACGTATGATAAATTGCAGCATATGGAATGAAATTTTTGCATTGCAACAAAATGAGATGAAGCAGAATTATCGTGACGATGCATGCATACTCACATTGAAACTTCACAACAGCGACCCAGCCACCATTGTGCAAGAGCTTCGCAGAGTCGGTGACGCAGTTATCAAATGCAAATATGTCTGGGTCCGGAACAGTGAAACTTGTGGTGCGGGTCTTGCATCCCTGGGATATTATCTGTGTTGCATGAGCAGCACAAGTGGAGCTTCCTTTGCGATGCAAAAACGCAATTTGTGATGCCATGTGTGCTAGACATCAGCAGGCGTCTGAAATAGAACTTGTCATGCCTCGCTGCCATTGCAAGCGCTTCTATCATACTCAATTCAGCATCACAGGTATCCAGACCCAGACATACTTGCAGTGCATAACAGTGGATCATCTACGATTCTTACATGAAGGACATCGAAGCCGCGGAGGCCGTATGCATCGCAAAAGTATCGTACTCATATAAAGTTATTGCAGTCATGCATGACAGTATATAACGCTCTACCATGTCCAGCATGTTGACAAATTGCACTTTTGTTCTTGGTAAAATGTGTAATGCAGTTTATACATAGTGCGATACTGTTGCACTGCATAGGCCGCAAAGCAGAGCGCAAAGGAGAAGAAGAGTGCAAATTTGGACATGGAGACCAAGAAGAAGCCCTCAGAATCCGACCCAATTTACTCCGATGCCATGAAATTAAGTACAAATAGAAAATAAACCTTTTGTTTCGATGTGTTTCATGACATTTTGTTTCAGATGTTGATTATACAAATCTTTTCTTATCTTCCTGCGACCGCGCGTGATGGTTTGATATTTTCTTGAAACCACGCAGTAGTCTTCTACAACCGGATGAACACAAAAAAAATAGGTATCAAGCTCATGGAGCGCATGGTAAACCAGAACGCCGAGGCGGAAATCTACCACGATTTCAAGTTCTGGGAAGACAAGTCGGACGAATTCCGACCAGACGGTGAGGGAACCCTGTTGCCATTGTGGAGGTTCACCTCAGAGAAGGTCAAGAGAAAACAGGTAAGCACTACGACGAGGATGGTTTTACTTGAATGAAGCGTGCAGATGATGAAGAAAAAATGCATGATTCGGAAGATTCCGCACGTGAAATAAGTAATTCCTGCTTCATTTTGGGTACTTAGACACCAAAATGAACTTAAACCTCCCAGGTTACCGCGATCCGGTGGAACCCAAAGTACACGGACCTCTTCGCCGTCGGTTTCGGGTCCTACGACTTCATGCGACAGGGCACGGGGTTATCCTGAGTAAAAACGTACCCACACCAGAGTTGTAATGCAAATCTGCATGCTGAAAATGTTAATCATGCGGAGCTCCATGAGAAGCATTTTCTAGCCGTGTTTTGCAATTTGTCATGCTCCAATCAGCATGGTATGCTAGATCTGTGATGCTGCTGAGCTAGCTCAAACAGCACTACACTACGAGTCCAAATTTGTGATGCAAAACAGCCAAAACTTGTGGATTTGTCTAGCCGATTCCCCATCTTGACTCTGGTGTGGGTACGTTTTTACTCAGGATAGGGGTGCATCTGCTGTTACAGCTTGAAAAACACGAAATTCCCGGAATTTATCTTTAACACCGACAGCGGCGTGTGCAGTCTGGACTGGCACCCATCAAGACCCGCACTGCTCGCCGTGGGCTTGTACGACGGGACCGTATTAGTCTACGACGTCCGGGGAAAGACCAAGCGACCCATCTACGCCTCAACGATTAGGACCAACAAGCACAGCGACCCCGTTATCAAATGTAAAAATGTCTGGGTCTGGAAGAGTCATGCTGTTTTTGCATGACACAGAGGGTCTGGCATGGAGGCTCTAGCATCACAGGTTTCGAGAACCTTCCGCAATGCCGAATCCGCATGACAAGTCCCCTATTTCGCTGGCAAAAAGTGGGAGCTTTTGCTACGTATGCATGAGAGACTTTTCTGTGTTCTGAAATACGCATTACAAGTTGCATTCTTCCAGACCCAGACATTTTTACATTTGGTACCCGTGTGGGAGGTGCGATGGAACGACGATCCGAACGGAGCTATCCTGAGTAAAAACATACCCACACCAGAGTTGTAATGCAGATTTGCAAAGACAGGAAGACTTGGAATGCGCATCCCCATGAGAGCCATTTCCAATCCTGTTTTGGAATTTGTGATGCTGTGAACAGGATGAGCAGATGAATCTGTGATGCGGCTGCGCTTGCTAACCTGCACTACACTGCATAGCCCAACTTGTCATGCGTGACTCCCAAAACTCCTAGGTTTGTGTTGCAAAGTCCCCATCTTGACTCTGGTGTGGGTACGTTTTTCCTGAGGATAGGAGCGGCGCTTTCCTTCTACAGTGTCAGCGCGGACGGCCGCGTCAGCATCTGGCTGCTCATGAAAGACAAGCTGGAGAGCGAAGAATTGATGGCACTCAAGCTGCACTCAGGTACAAAAACAAAGACGTTGTCGGTAAATTCAGAATCAGATGCGGATGAATTCTTGTTCGTGCTGCCGTGTGTGTCTCTCTGCAGGTGATGGTCGTGACGCGGCATTTGCCGTCTGTATTTTCTATCAGCAAATTTAAAACTCAACATTGCTATTGCAACACAAATTTTCTCAGGTGAGGAAGAGGACACCGGTCTCACGGGCTTGGCAGGCGGGCTTTGCTTCGATTTCCACAAGACAAACGAGGACTTGTTCCTGATCGGAACAGAGGAGGGAAGGATCCACAAGTGCTCAAAATCATACAGCGGTATCATTATGTTTAGTTGCTGTTTAGGATAAGGTGTTTTAGTTTTTGCACGACTTGCATATAGGCATTTCAACAACAACATCGAGAGAATGCGTAAACGTAATGAAGATTTGTGAGGACCGCAACCGCAAGGAGGACACGATGAAGTCCAAATTGCCCCCTCTATGCTTGGTACTAAGAAATAAATCAACTGAAAAATTCATCACATCTCTCAGGTCAATACCTGGACACCTACGAGGGTCACAGCATGGCCGTCTACGCCGTAAGATGGAACCACTTCCACCCGAACATTTTTATCTCTTCCTCAGCCGACTGGACCGTGAAAATGTGGGACCACACGACGAAGACACCCATCATGTCCTTCGATCTAGCACAACAGGTCGGCGACGTCGCCTGGGCACCATACAGCAGTATTAATTGATTTCTTGTGCAGCTGCAATCATGGAAAAATGGTGTAAGATTCATCAAGTTCTTGGCTGTATCTTTATCGTCCATCTGGTATTTGACAAGAATCCCATTTTGAAGCACAACTTTTACGAAATGGAAATACTTATCTCCAGGTACGGTCTTCGCCGCCATTACGGCTGATGGCGTCACGCATGTTTATGACCTTAGCATAAACCGCAACGGACCGCTGTGCTGGCAAAAGGTGGTCGCCAAGGCAAAGTGCACCCATCTCGGCTTCAACGGGGAAAGTCCAATCCTGATTGTGGGTGACGATAGGGGCGGTGTCACCAGTTTGAAGCTGTCTCCGAACCTGCGAGTAGATATAATTGTGTTTTGAGTTTTACGTATACGACTGTGCTATACTAAGACAAGGTGCATCTGCTTTTTGAGTTTGCAATGTCCGTTTCGAATGCAGCAGTATAGAAGAAGCTCGAGAAGGTTGGGCAAGTAACGTAGGAACAGGATGGAAAAAATTTTGAAAATTACACACATCAGAAATCCATGACCGGCACGGGTACGGGCGAGGAGTATGTTGCGGCAAAGACCGGACAGGCTCTGATCGACCAGGAAATTGAGGCCATGGAGACACTGCTGGGTATGGTTGTCGAAACCACGGAGCAGTAGGCGGAGCGCTTTAGAATTTGTCGTGGATAGTAGAACTAAAATCAAAAATTTTCTGAATTCTTATCACGCAGGAGATTTCTGCACCTCCATCTCCAAATACAAGCTATCAAAAACAAAAAAGCAGAAACTCGTACGAAAAAAGACCTAGAATCGGCAGGCGGAGCATGAACATTATGGATAGCAATACAGGAACATCAGACAGGAGAATACTATCAAACCGTTTTCACTTTGACTTCACAGATTGACTTTGACCTTGAAAACTAACAGAAATATTGCCAAATTAACCTATCGAGAAGATGAATATTGCCAGAGAAAAACAAGAGGAAAAGATGAACAAGACTCAATACGGAAAAGAAAACAGTCGAAAAGATTGCTGTATGATTCAGGAGCAGCAGGCTAGACAGAGCCAGTAGTTTTGACCAATAGAAGCAAAAGTTTAGCGAAGATCATCTTCAGACAATATGACTAATGCAATGTTTTCATTTTACAGATTCACAGACACAGACGACAGTATTGTCCGAATTCTATCAAATATGTCGAACCAGAGCGACCTGCATGTCTTGTAGGGGTTCTGAGCGTACTAGCGCGCAGTCGAGTACGAGTGTGACTTGCAGGGACTGCGCCTCCTTGCCGTTAGGACTCAACAACCGACACAGAACTGATAAAGTACCGATATGACAAAGTTTAGTATGGAACAAAATCTTCCAGACTTGAGCTATTATTAGGCTGGTGGTAGCAGGCTAGTCGTACTGACAATTTTAGTGTCCTTATGATTCAAATTTTACAATATCAAAATCTTAGTTGCACAGTGTAATGTCCTCTGAACGAGAGTTGTGATAATTTTCAGACACGGCTGGTTGAACAAAACTGGCAAAGAAAACCGAACAAACAAATTGTAACTGTAAACTACGGAGAATCAAAAAACAGCGCGAGTTTCCGAATAGAAGGGCCACTCGACTGCTGGCGCTGACGGAGCGCCGAGCATTTTTCATCTGCTGCGTACGTTATTGTTCCGTAGGAGATCACGCAGCTGCAGTGCGCAGAGAGATGCGCGAGAGGGTTTTGTGGCTGATACAGTTACAGATACCGCTAGCTTTACCACAACGAGTGCGGAGTTTTATTGCGGCGAGCATGCGAGAGAAGTATACGTAGTTACTTATTATCTAAGGAGCAGTTCTTACTTGTTTACTTCTAGCTGTGCCGCTTAGGCTTAATCTTGTCGTGCCTCCGTCCTATAATTCTAATTTTGTGTGGTTTTCCTCAATGACAATGACAAAATGGAAAGCTGCCGAGGACATGATGGGGGAGCATCTGGAGCCGCAGCTGCGCAGCAGCAGCAGCGGCAGCCGATAGCGTCTCTTGCGAGCCTCGGTCGTGGCCTCCGGATCTTTTTGCGTGCGCCACAGAGCATTCCTCTTGCACTTCGTGATCGCGCATCCATCTATCGCGCGCACGCAGGCGGGAACAGGCCCCGGCGGGCGTGTGTGGCATGCGGGCCGCAGGCTTCGCACTACGGCCCGCAGATGGTGCGCGGCCGCACACGTGGCGCCGGAAAGCCACCCAAGAAAAATCTCGAACAAAGCGGAGAAAGCGCGCAGCGCTCGCGATCTTGGCGCCCGGTGCCCAGCCGCGTAGCTTGCGCCTTCGCCCCCGGGCGCTTGCCGCCTTCCATTTCTGCCCCGGCGCCGCAGGCGGCGCGGCAGAGGGCGCGAGGGTGGGGCGTGATGATCCTGCCCGCCTTCCTGCTTGAGCCGGCACCGGTGCGCCCGTTTTCGGTCTTGCATGGCCTTGGTGTGTGTTGCGACGGTTGCAGCCATGCCGGCGCCGGGCGCTGGTGCTGTGCGTGGCGTCTTCGCCCCGCCCCTTCTTGCATTCGAGCTTGCGCGCGCGCGCGCCGCGCCGCGACAGCGCATCCTTTGCGGCTTGATTGTTTCGCGCGCCCGGTTCGATACCCCGCCCGGCGGGCCGCGAGCGCGGCTCAGCCCCGGCTTCTGGGCCGCCGCTTGGTTCTATGGAAGGATGTGCGTCGGCAAGTCCTGCGTGGGCGTCGCGCTGGTGTGATCAAATTGATAGGCTGTTGAATTGCACCAGATGCATGCGTGATCTGCTAATCTTGGGGGCGTCGCTCGCCCATGGCACCGCGAGCAAGGATTTTCGTTCTTCTAGCTCGCCGCTCCAGATAATTGTGAGTGTCTATAATTAGATTAGACTGTGCGTGTGTTCATCTTCTCGGAAATGCAACGGCATTTGTCATCTGTCTGTCCTCTTTACTTATATCTCCTTCTATTTCGACCTCGACGAGCACGAAGTAGAAAACGAGTTCTCTGCTGGAGGAACGACCCTGATGTTGTCGTAAATTGTCTCATTCTTTCTTGCCTTGAAGTGGTTGCTGGTTGGAAAGGTGGGAAACTATCGGTTTAAGCAAGAACGATAACCTGCTCAAGTGGAGAAGATTCTGTGTGCGCAATGACAGTGAGTTTGCTTCTAGGGTAGTACTACTGACAGCAAGAAAGAACAGCAAGAAAGAAACACATCTTCTCTTCCTTGCCTGTACACGCGGTCATGTCGTCTTCCTCCAGCGGTTTTTCGTTTTGCTCGACGACCGCTTCTTCATCCAGAAGCAGAAGCAGAGGCCGTACTCGTTGCAATGATCTCAACATTTGCCAGGCGCGCGTTATTTACGCCTCCGACAACAGGCGTGCTCCCGCGAGAAGGAAAATTAAAACCGCACATGCACTGCAAACCGCGTTACTTTACCTTTCCGCGAGCAGTGGCAGCGCAGCGCCATCGTCCACGACGAGCCCACCGGCCGACGCTGCATCAGCTTCAACGACGAGCTCGACCAAGACCAAGTCCCCTTCCCCATCCACCGCTAGCCGTGAGCCGATCCTTTCCGAAGAGGACGAGGAGCAAGATGACGTTGAAATTGACCGTCCAACCGCCCCCTCGCACCAGTTCCAGATATCAAATGTAAAAATATCTGGATCTGGATGAAGAATCCGAAATTTGTTATGCTGTTTTTGCATGACACAGAATGTCTGTCATGGAAGCCCTAGCATCACAGATTTTTAGAGGCCTTCCTGATGCCTATTCCGCATGACGAATACCCTCCACGCGTAGCACAAACCGGACTCCTCTTGCTGGTCATGCAATACAAAATTTTTTAGAGTCCAAAGTTAGCATCACAAGTTCCGACCTTCCAGACCCAGACACTTTTGCAATCCATACCAGAAGCTGTTGCACAACTATTGCAACGAGGAGAAGGACTGGGGCGCGATCCCGGATGCAGAGTTCACGTATGAAATGCAAAAATGTCTGGGTCTGGAAACTTGTGATGCTAAAATGTGCATGATGAAAACACTTCCGAACGCTTTCTCATAGGCAATCCGCATGAGAAACTGCGTTTTTGCATGACAAAAGAGACTGCGACTTTTGTTGGTTATGCAATGCAGATTTTCTAGGTATGGAAAGCTAGCATTACAAGTCCCAACCTTCCAGACCCAGACATTTTTACAATCCATATCACGAAAAAGGTGACGAAAGTGGTCAGCTTCATCCGGCACGGCGCGCGGATCATGTGCTCCGGCGACCAGCACTCCAAAAACGGGCGGTGCTGGGAAAACGATCAGGTGCAGTACGAATGCGACACACCGAAGGAAAATAACCAGCTGCACCAGCCCCCGGTTTTTTTTCCCGCGACGAAGAACGAAGCGGTGGAAGCGCACCGCGGGAACACGGTGCCCAACAACTGGCAGGGGACCTGCGGGTTGGGCGAGATGACGCCGGACGGATACGCCATGCACCGCAACAACGCCGACCGGTTTTTCGAGGCCTATCCGAAAGTTTTCAAACGCTCCGCCTGCAAGCAACTCGAGGAGGACTCCGGTTTGCTCCCAACCATCTGGGCCAAGATGAAGGAAGCGTTCGAAGGGGGCGAAGAAGAGGACAGTCGAAACTTTCAGAATCAGGCTGATAGCGACGATGCAGATGATGAACAAGCAGAGCGGCCTGCGAGAAATAAAGTAGGTCGACAGCAAACGAGGAAGGCCAAAAAAGCACAGACGCTGGCGCAGAAGTGCGAACGCGAAAAGGAGGCCGGGGGCGCCAAGGCCTGGTACCTCCGATCCGACATCGACGCGTCGCTGCGAACCATGCGCAGCGCGGAAACGCTGGCCGCACGGTTGCTGGAGAACATGGGGATCAAGCACTCCAAGTTCGAAGTCGAGACGGACGATCCGTTTTACAGTATCCTGTGCAAAAGCATCGTACTCGTACTGCTCTTTGCAAATATGCATGGCAAATATTTCTCCTAAGGCAAACAGCATTACAAATTCCCCTTTCCTTCTTGCCAAAATTTGTCATGCAATTTATACTAGTGCGATACAATACTTTTGCAATGCATATACAGCACGATCCAACCGAATTCCCGGTTCTGCCCGAAAATGGCGGAGCTCGACGCCGCGTACTGGGAACAGCCCGAGCAGTATCGCAAGAAAAAAGTGCTACAGTTACACATTGCGTTGCAGGCCAAGCAAAACAGACAAGCTCTGTCATGCCGGATATGCATAGGAGCCTCGTTTCATAGGTGTTTTCCCGTAGGATTTCTGCATTACAAGTTTTCTCTCTCATGCGAAGAAATTTGTGTTGCTGAATTCACTACAAATGTGTAACTGTGTACACTTTTTTCGTGGGATAAGCAGAAGGAGGCGCAGCAGAAGTGGGACGCAGATGTGCGCGACGAGCTGGTAAAGGAGCTAAACAGCACAACAGTGCAGGGGCGCCCGCTGGGCCTGGATCACAATTACAGCTTATTTTCGGTATAAATTTTGTGCGACGATGAACTTTAATTTGCGATTATTTTCCACGGTTTTAGGTGCTGTGTGTAAGCAGATTGACCCTTCGTGAAGAACTTGTGGTTTACTTCCGGCTCGTCGTTTCTCGTTCTCCTCCTCGGCAGCACAATTTATAGTACAACCCCCTTTATTCCCTGCAATAAAATTTATAAAAAACACAGCTCGGCGACTGCGTTTTTTCGCACCTTTGCCCCACCGTCGGCATTGCGAAAGGTGGGGAGGTCCCGCTGACGGAACAGACGCTCGGGAAGGCGTTTTCCTACCTTCCGATCTACTTCGGCCCCAACGAGCGGTTTCCGAAACAGCGCGTCGGGCCGCTGATCAAGCAGGTATTGGACGACATACAGAACCAAAAAAGCAAAAACTTCTTTCTCTACTCAGGCCACGACACGGGCCCGCTGGCGCCGATGCTCGGGGCCCTGCAGGCGAAGTTGACGTTTGACTGGGTGTGGCCGCCGTTCGCCAGTTACATCAACTTCGAGTTTACCCTATGCATTGCAAATATAATGTCTGGGTCTGGGAGATTGATGCGAGGTTTGTCATTCTATCCTGGGATGACTCGTCTGGACACTGTGTTGCGTGGTCGCAAAGAGCTGCTCTTGCCTGTCATGCGAAAGCGCTGTTTGTCATCATGCGGAGTACGCAACTCAGCACCACGGAAAAACTTGTCAAATGCTTGGAGAGTGCTCACCTCTTCCCTTCCTTGCATTACAAGTATCCAGACCCAGACATATTTGCAATGCATATACCCACGACGGGTTTGCGCGGGTGGTCTACGCCGGGAAGGTGTTGGAGACACCGTTTTGCCGGGGGGAAGACGGCGACGGCGAAACCGGGATTTGTCGGACCCGGAATTTTTTGGCCGGGCTGCTGTATCAACTGCATCAAATATGTCTGGGTCTGGAAGATTGCAAGTTTTTTCTCATGCTTTTGTTCTCGCATGGGCATGTATCTAAATTCTCTGATACGAGGGCAGGACAAGAGGCTCTTGCCTCTCATGCAAAAACGCAGCCTTCAATGCGCAACACGGATCACATAGAAGCCCAAAAAATTTATAATGCTTGGCTGTGTATTGCAGTGCGCATATCTTTGTCTTTTGGCATTACAACTTTCCAGACAGCCAGACATGTTTGCAATGCATATGCTGTCCCTCGTACCAACGGACGAGGACTGCCGAGTCGGGGACGATGTTATGAGAGTGCACAACTCCCCCTCCCCCTCATTTGTATTGCATGAACAGCAATACAAGCGTCAGCAAGAATACAGGTTTCGCATGACACACCAGGAGTGTAGTGCTAATTGGACTGCCAGAACTTGCCATGCAAACAGTACCAAGAGGCAAAGCTGGAGTTAGGTATTTTGCATGACAAACGAGGAAGAGGGGGAGTTGTGCAATCTCATAGATGTAGAGGCTCTTGCAGATCATGAACACGACGAGGAGGAGCAGGAGCTGGTAGAGGTGGACGGGGAGGCTACAACGAATAGACCATGTGAAGAAGATGAAGGAGGACAGGAAAAAGAGCCATCCAGCGAAGATGACGGTGAGTTCAATAGCCACAAGCTGTACCGAAAATTGCTGGAACAGTACCACGAGAATCTAGAGAAGGGAATCCAGGGACCACAAATGGAGACGGATTCGAATTCCACGGGGAGAAGTAAAGAATCGCAAACCAGAACAGACGGGGGTCGTGGTGCCGGGAGTAGTGAGAGTGCAAGAAACTACGAGCGAGGGGCACAACAAGGCATCTATCGCGACGATGCAGAAGATGAGCACGAGGAGCCGGAGGTCTTGTATCAGTGAATTAATTCTGGAATCACATGACTTTGATTGAAGTTGAACTTGAAATAAAAAAGCGGGATGGGAAGAGGATGGTGCGGATATTTCTTGCAAAAAGGCGTGCTTCTGTGATTTGTTCTTCTCCAGTTGTTTGAAGCCACTACGAAGTGAAATCGACGGAGACTGATGTAGTTGCCGTGCGACTACAGATGCTGAACATCAAGAACGGAGAATGATGATGAACTCTGCAAGTCTTATGTGTCCATCGCTAGCTGCGCAAATGCAAGAAGGTCTTTCTCCCTATCGATGGATAGCCGAGGCTGCTCTTGCTGGGTGCTACTCTTGGAAGAAGGGAGGGTAGCTGTAGTTGTCTTCGATGTTGAATTACCGGCATCGATGGCTCCTGCAACATGTGCCTTTGTAGGGTTCTTCACGTCACTGCCGCCGGGAGGTTATTCTCATGTCAGGATATCAACAGCTCCTTGAAAGTGTTGCCGGCGGAAACAAGAAGTACTTACCACTATGTCCGCTTGTTCCCGGACGCAATAAGTACCTCCTCGTGCCGGTGTCCTCGTTGGTCAAATCTTTTTCTAATCTTGAACAACTTGCTCTCATCAATTCTCCTCACGCACTTTGTTTCTAGCACACGAATGTCGACTGATCCAAAGAAAGATCTTTTTTCGAATCACCACGAGAGCGTACCTACTCTATAAACAATCTTATTTGGAGTTCTTGTTCTTCTTGAGATCAATATTTATTACAACCAAGATACCCAGCACTTCACGTTGATGAAACACAACAAACATGGGTTCTACTTTTGTACCAAAAATGTTCTTTTCGTCCATGCTTTTCACAGAGCACGACCACGAAGCCGGCAGCACAGGAGAAAGACGAGGACCCAGCAGCGAGGTGGGACTACGGCAAGGCCTCGTCGCGCGGAGTGGTCCTAGTCTAGGTGTACAACTCCCTTCACGATGATTTTATAGTTTACTCGTTCATCATCTTCATCTTGCTTGGTAGCTGCTGGTCGTGGGCCAGCTAAGTTCTTGATGGAACGATTTTTTCGCTGCCTGCGGTCGACTTGCTCCGACTTGAGGTTTTTCATCGGGTAAGAGCTCTTCTCCGACATATAATATATTGGATCAGTTTTCCTCGGAAACTGAAAACAAGAACCGCTGACGGACGGAGAGCATTTATTTCCCGGCAAGAACGTCAACCGGAACCGTTGTTTGTTCGACAGAGGAGCAGCCGTCCGCTCGGAGGTGATCAGAAACTAGTACCTCCTGCGGACGGTGCGATAAAGACTTCGTTGGGATTTCGCGAGGGCACCCCATAAGCAGAAGCGGTTGAGCGAGCCGCAATAGATAGATACTTCAAGTCTATTCTCCGGCGAGCAGGCCGATGAACAAGATATCAATATCAAGCGGGGGCGTCGTGAACTGAGATTTATTTTCACGAGGCGTCGCTGTTGTAACCGACGAATAAACGGGAAAGGTGCAGAGAAATTACCCGCCCCGCATAATCTCGTACCATCAAACATCTTGAAGTACAGAAACAAACACGACCACGTCGAGATGGCGAGCAGCTATTGTACCTCCCCGGCGCTCCTGCAGTTTTTGCAGACCACGGTGTCCGTTCCGTTGGCAACGGCGGAGGAATGTCAAAAGTTTTGCACTTTCCTCAGTTTGGATGAACGGTATTGATGATTTTTTGCAGATCCAATGTTGAATGATGCAGTCAGTGTGTAAGTGTATCATGAAAAACAGGATTGTGCGTCTGCGTTTGGTGTATAACGACGAACAAATTGTGAAGCTGCAGTTTGCGCTATGATCATGACTACTAGTGTCATTGATGAGCACGAGCGCATCATAGCGTCGTGTCATGAAGTTGTAGCCGAGAAGGTCGACAATAACATCGTGAGTAATGTTGAACAGCAGGGCGTCATTGCGCGTCATGAAGCGCTATCTACGCGTGTGCATCATACCATCGCGGATAATGTCATACAGCATGGCATCATTGCGTTTTACGAAGCATCATCTGCAAATGTTGATCATACCATCGTGCATAATCTTAATCCACATGGTATGGTGCTTGTAGTATATGTCGTGTGCTTGTAATAGAACATTTTCATATTGGAGAGCTTCGTATATCGCCAACACAGGTACGCTTCCAACGCCGTTTACATTGGTTGCGTCACGCCTGGCAATGGTGGGGAGCAGCAGCTGGTGGAATACCTAATCCGCATTCCACAGCACCTCTGTCGCGAAATCGAGTGCCGCTGGCCGTGCTTTCGCTCGGAAGCGGAATTTCTCTTCGTGTTGCGCAGCGGCGCGGCAGCAGGAATGAATGGTGGCTCATCCTCCAGTATGCATTGCAAAATCAAAAGGACAACGCTCGTACCAGTAGAAATCGCATCACAAATGTAGTCCTCAGCGGGAAGAATGAAATTTGTAACGCTGGGTAGCGTAGAAAGATAAAGCTGTCATGCAGCAGGATTGCCATTACTACGGGTGCGTCGATACTTTTGCGCAGCATATCCAGCTCTTCGTCTTCTACGGCCGCCACGACGAACAGCGGCGTCCCGAAGATGACGGCTATTGCCCTTGTTGGCGCTGTATCAACTGCAAATATGTCTGGGTCTGGAAACCTGTGATGCTGAATCGCGCACGATTGCAACGCTTGCAATGGCGGCCAAGCATGACAAGCTTTGGGGAAGCTTTCTGATACCTGGTACGCATTGCAAATTGCGTTTTTGCATGACAAGAAAAGCTGTCCATTTGCTCCTCACGCAACACAGATTTTCCAGGAATGCAAGACACGCATTACAGGTTCCACCTTTCCAGACCCAGACATATTTGCAATGCATACGCTGCGGTCACCTACGAAAAGCGGACGCTGTCTATCGTGGAAATGAAAAACCTGGTACTCCTTACAAATTGACGTTGAGTATCGCATAGATAGATCATTGTCGGGAACGCGATTCATTACCATTTGTTTTTACCATAAGTCTGTGATGTGCACAGTCATAATTGATGTCTTCGTCATCATGTGCACTTTTGTAAATTCCATTTGTTTCTTTCGGAACAAACCAGAAGAAGATCGGAAAATAAATTTTAGTAATATTCAAAACAAAAATCAAAAACCCCTAACAAGTCGCGGTCCGACGAGCAGAGTCGGCTAAGCAACATGGACATCGGTCTCGGCCCGCATGTTTTTTCTTTCTCCTCGCGGCACAAGGGGCTGAAGCAGTGGCGCGCCATTCTTGCGGAGGGCGGAGAGCCCTTTGGATTAGGAGCGGCTGGTTGTACCAGTAATACTGTAGCCGGCCACTCGCACATCGACGAAACCGGGCAGGAGCACGTTTTTGGCGTCAAGGACACGTTTAGCAACCTGGTTTTGCAGCCCACGGAGTCCACCCTCACCATGCTGCAATCTTCCGCGGAGCCCGGCGGGGTGCTGTCTATGGCGTTCTCAATTGCTACATTCTCAGCTGTCACATGAATTTGGCATGCCAAAACAGTAATAGGGAAAGGGGCAAGCTTGCAAGTCTTGCATCACAAATTTAGTACGGATTTAGATGCTGTTTAGCCCTTCGATAATTTGTCACGCGAAGCAGCTTGATCGTCTTGCGGCTCACGGTCATTTTGCATGACAAATCACGTAGCAGTTGAGAATGTAACGTCTGAGAACTCCATACTGTCGGCCCTCACCGTCGAGGAGGTGGCGGCAGGGCTGCAGTATGAGAGTGCACAACTCCCCCTCGGCCTCATTTCTCATGCAAAATCCCAAATCCAATTGCTTCTTTGCGTCACTATTATGCATGACAGATTCCGGAAGGAGCCCAAACAGTACTACACTAGGCGCATGAATTTGTCATAGACAAACTCCACGTATGCTGGTGTTTGTATTGCTGTTCACGCAATACAAATGAGGGGGAGGGGGAGTTGTGCACTTGCATATGCAGCAGGAATGGCACAAAGCGGAAAATTTGGCGGGGAGGCGGCACATGGAGGTGATGAAGATCACAATATCAAATGGAAAAATGTCTGAGACTGGATGAGTGTAGGAGTTTGTCATGCAGATTTTGGAAGACCCATTTACTTATGTCTGTGATGTGTGCTCTAGCATCAGAGATTTTGCGAGGGCTTCCTCATGCCTATACCGCATGAGAAATTCCCCGTCCACCGCGTAGCAAAAACTAGACTCCTGTTGCTGCTCCTGCAACACAGATTTTTGTAGAGTCCACAAATAGCATCACAAGTTACAACCTTCCAGACCCAGACATTTTTGCATTCGATAGAAAAACGAAAATGAAGAAGACTTGACCCGTCGCGAGTCGCGGGAGTCGACCGGATTGATGGATTGGATCCAGTAAGTCAAATAAAGCGGATGATTGTCGTACGACGTAGTTTATTCTCCACACCAAGTTTCTCAGATTGAATTTCGTTTGGTTCGTAGAATGAGATCTTCATAGGTGAAGATCACCTGCTCTTCATCTGGTGTGTGATGAAACGTAAGAATGTAGGCTTGTCGCACAACAAGCGCCGACGCCGTGGTCGACGTGTGTGGGTCCACCTCAGAGGCATAAGATTTTCTTTTTCAAAATTTTCCGCTCTACTTTCAGGCTTCCTTCCCCGGCCGGCATGTTTGACTGCCTCGGGTTCGGCGCAAAAACCCCGAGCCAGAATTCGGACGAAAAAGCGGCCCGGAGGAGCGACGAGTTTGGCCCTGTGTCGCAGCAAGTGTACGACGAACTCCGTCGCGCGATCGACCTCGGCTTCTTGCACTGCGTCGCGGCGGCTTTGTTAACCTTTCCCGGCCTGGTCCAGCCGTTTCTAACACCGGAAGAACTTCGCGAGGTTAGCTCCTGGAGGGGAGAAGCAGCCGGGCGGGATGATCAGTTTGGAGGTGCTGGTGTCGGGATGTCGAAAGGCAGAGAGAGCAAAGACAAACACCCCCACAACCACAAGCACCGACGGGGACGGCGAGATGAAAATTATAGGCATCATGAAGTAGATGATGACTATGAGATGAAGAACTACAAAAGGAGTCGGAAACATTCGAAAAGTAGCAGCTGCGACCACGGCCCAGAAGACGAGCTTGATGTTCTCGAACGGGACGAGTGCGACCGAGATTGGGTATGATACGCACCAGTTTGTTTACCGAGTACACGCAAACCAAAAGCAGAACATGGTCCTGATATCGCGCTGAAAAAAATGATCATACTCATAAAAGGCCACTTTTCGGCAAAAATCGATTTTTTTTTCATTTTTGATGCGGCATCCCCCCCACAGGAACAATGTGTCTGGTATATTTTCGCTGCGACATATGGGTGGGGTGGTTAACTAGCTAGAAAGTGGCCGCTTGTTATGACTATGATAGCCAACGGGAGAGATCTTCGTCAGAGATACCGGCCGCCATAGAAGACAGGCCATTCCGTCGCGATTCGCGTCTGCAAGTGTAGTGGGCGCGATGCATACGAGAAGACGCCCGGCGGGTCACATGTGCAACGCTTGCTCCTTCAGCATGATCATGAGCGTGATCCTGCTGACTCAACAGCAACACAAAGACCTGGAGTAATAGATGGCCACAAAGGCCAGAAGCCCAAGCCCGTCCGCGGCCAGCTCAGCTGCCCCCGCGCCGGCCGAAAAGCCCGGATGCCGGCGGTGATCAGGGTGGAGGAAAAAACGGAAATCAAACAGCGAAAAAAGTGCGCGCACATGCGCGAAATTTGTGTTACGGGAGGGCCAAAAGTGCCTCTTTTTTGAGTATGATCATGTTTTTTGGCCACGAGCTAACGGCGGCCATGGTCATATTTCCTGACCTGCCTCATACCATCGTGATTGGCGGTTTTTTTAAAGTGCTACTTTTCAGCGTTTTCGCGCCATAGCATCGGTTTAAAAAACATGATCATACCCTACTTTGTGTCATTTTCTTTTAGAAATTTTCCAACTTCTCCAAAAGTGACAAATCTGAGCTGCGGAAAAATGGTATGATCATGTTTTTCAAACACGATGGCACAGGGCACATAAGGCCCTCACCAGAAAAAGCATGATCATGCCCAAAATTGCCAATTTTCGCGGTCCGCGAAAATTGCGAAAAAGTCCGTGAATTTCTTGTGTCGAAGACAAGAAATCGTCCTGGCCCGGCTCAGGGCCAGCGGATGCCGGAATTCGTATGATCATGTTTTTTAAGCACGGCGAGGCTGGGCTCTCCGGCCCCGCCTTTTGGGTGACTTTTGGTCCTGGGGCAGTGGACAGGCGATTCGCCAGAGGCCAGGCCCCCTCCAATAGCACGCAGGTCAATCCTCATCCGGGGCGCCCGGGCTCGGCTTCCGACCCCCGAACGCCCCAGCTGTGGCGCTGGCCATCTTCCCTGCTGACGAGGCTGCAACGCAAACCAGAAGCAGAACATGGTCCTGACGCAGCTCCATGACAAAGTCTCTTGTTCACCAACCATTTTCAGGATGACAAGTCTCATGCTACTTTAGAAGTTTGACAAGAACTTATGATGCATTTTGTACGTGTAGTTGTACTTCTACGGTAAATTTTTATTCGCATGATTTGCGATTCACGCGCTGATCTTTCGCGCCTCGGAGAAGGATTTGATATCCGCATTGGTGGACAACGTTGTCCTCGAGTCCTGTGAGGACCCAGAGGAAAGCACGACAGGAGGCGGATCAGGAGGTATAGCAGGTACAATTTGAACTTCAACTTTCGACAGCGAAATCTTATTTAGAAGGGACGAGAAGCAGGAAATCGAAATCGATGCATCGTTTTCATACGAAATGATTTTCGAAATGTGATGCGGGTGAGAATCTTGATCTTCAAAATCCAGCAAACATTAAAAAGATGACCCCTGCTTTACTTCATCAGGCCCCGGGACGACGTCGAGGAGCAAGCACAAGCGGAAGTCAGGGTCGGGTCGGCGTTCCTCAAATTCGTCCTTGCGAAGCCATGACTACATGGAGCGCCCTTCGGTACGACCACAGCGGGTGCAATCGTTTCTTCGGGTTTCGCACCTGAATCGCAGTCCGTCCCCGGATCGCCGGGAGACACCGAATTTGCACAGCGGATCTGACCTGCTGTCGCGTACTATAATTTTTGTTTTTATGATTCTCGACCGAGGCTGATCTTGATCATGTTCATCTTCCCTATTCGCAATTGCAGCCTTATTAATTTATTGGCTGTGCTTCTACTTTTGCGTCAGCGTCACCTACTGGCATTACGATTATGGCCGCGTGGTGCTGTCGTGTCACTAGTGTTTATCATGTCTTCTGCACGAGCGAAATCGCATCAATTTCTAGGCCCCTCCCGGTCGATCGATGGCGAAGACGAGTACAACGCTGACGCAGGGTCGTCGTACAACCATCACCGTCGGCGGCGCACCACTCACCGTGGGCGCGCGACCCGTCATGGCAGTCCAGCGGAGCCAGATTTTTCGAAATTGCCGCAGGGAAAGAACGTCCGACGGCCGGGAGGACATGGACAGCAGCTGCACGGGAGGACATCAACTCTAATGCCTTCTTCTTCCCGACGGCGCAGCAAGGCCGGGCTCATCATGGGCGGTGGTCATCACCATCAGCAAAGACGGGCTAGTACTTTTCATCAGGATAATGATGTTCAGTCTACTTTTCATCTCCCCGGTGCGGAGAAGCGGCCGACGGTGGAGACGGTGCTGGTGATGCTCGAGGAGTTCGTGAACACGCGCGCCAGCCTGGAACTCCAGGCGTTGTTGATGCAGGCAGCCCGGAATGCGAATGACTGCTGCACGGTCGCGGCCGAACTCTACGTGTGGTCAGTGCACCGCCGCGTGTGCCTTGTGCTAGATCAGTTGACCTCAAGATTGCAAGTCACGTGTAACGCGGCGGTGAGTGGCGGGAAAAATCCGAGTGCTGCTGCTGGGAAAACTTGCGCAAGTAATGTTAAATCAGCAGGAGCTTCTGTACAACAACCTCCCGCCAGGAGTCCGACTGGAGGGACCACGAGTTGTACTTCTATGGCAGGAACGCTGTCCGATTTCGGCCCCATGCCTTCGATCACGATCACCTCCGTTAGTGGCGCAACGTCATCATACACGGATATTGGCACGAAGAACGCAGTTGCCTCCAGCAAAGGAGGATCCTCCACCACGACGTTGAGTCAGCTCGCGAGCAAAAACTTCCACGGATGCGTGCACGCGATCACGCTGCTCGGCAGGTTCGTGCAGAATTACGGAGTCGCACTGTCGGAAGGGTCCCTCGTACACGATCCGGAATACTACGACAAGTTTTTGCCGTCTGTCACTGACCTATGCACTTCGACAATTGCACAGGTACTACTGTTGTACTACGCAATAGAAGATCTTCTTTAACACCGATTCGATCCTTCATTTGCATCTTGTTCCATAGATGCATGCAAAACAATGAATGCGCTGCAGCCTCGGGGTCTGGTCCAGCTTCATGCAAGACAATTATGAGTGAATAACGGTATTCACAAGCCGCACTTTTATATTATTTTTCTGCCACTTCTACAGGTGCTCGACCCGCAACTCAAGGCCATTGTCGAGCGTCTGGAGGTGGTCCGGGACAGCCGCCCCACCGGCCGCCCGAGCGTCTGGGGCCCGCAGGTCGAGGGCCGGTGCAGCCAGCTCCTAGCGCCACCTCCGAGAAGCATATGGAGTTCTCAAATGTTACATTCTCAACTGTTATCAAAGTACCGTCATCATCCACAAGATCAAGCTGCTTCGCATGACAAATTTGCGAAGGGCTAAACACCACCTAAATCTGCGCGGGATTTGTAATGCGATTTTTGCAATCTTCCCCCTTTGGCTTTTGCCATTCTTGCATTACAGATTCATGCAACAGTTGAGAGTGTGACGTTTGAGAAGACCATAAAGCAGCGTAGTTCATTATGGCACCACCTCGTCGAGGCGGCAGTCTTTCGCCAGCTCGCCCCACAATATTACAACAGGATCTTCTTCAGCCTCCCTCGGGTTTGCTCCGGCGCGCCCGAGCTACAATTTCGGCGCGCCGCCGCGGCTCAGTACGTCCTATAATGGCGGTGGAGGATTGACGAGAACTTTTTCTTCGGAAAAACTGTGCAGCTTCGACTACGACCCCCACAGCTCGCTGCACTTAAACTCGCAGCTGCAGCAGCACATGTTGGCAGGATCATCTACATGCGGTTTGCTTGGGGGAGGACTGTCCGGGATGAATTACAATTGCCACACCGGTGGTCTATCGCAACATGGTTACAGCAGCCAGGTCGATCAGGTGCCCCTGTTCACCACCGGGCCCGTAGACCTGTTCTCGTTGATCGATGGGGCGCTCGTCCTGTACGGCCAGCATGACTTCGTGGTGCACGCCCTCGCGCAAGCCATCCAGCACTACTGCAAGCTGTTGCTGGAGCACTGCAAAGCCCAAAGCGTCACCGCCATGGCCGGTTTTATTTCTCCCCGAAGCGGTGGTGGTGGAGGTGTTGCCGTTGCGCACCACCAGCACCAGCTGTTGCAACAGGGAATAGATAAAGTCGGCCAATTGAAGAATGGCACTAGTAACTCAACGACGTCGTCCACTCTGGCAGCTGACTCCGCCGCGGGGGGGAACACGAGCAACAACGTCCTGCGGCCGGCGCTTGGAGGCGACCATCTCCACCCAGCATCGCACGGCCTGAACAAGAATCCTGCCGGGGCTGGTCCCAACACCAGCACGCTTCGGCGCATCACGATGACACAGGACCCAAGAGGGTCACTGTTGATGGCCACCAACTGCCGCCGATCCAGCGGGACAAGTGGTCGCAACAACCGAGATCTGATGCAGCATTTGCTGTTTCTGGTTTCCTGCCTAAACGACGTTTCCCAAATCGCGAGTAGCGCTCTGGAGAAGGAAGCTGTGGTCCTGCAAGCCTTCGACCCTGACGACGATGATTCGTCCGAAGAATTTTATAACGACGGCGAAGGTATTTGTACTGAAAATCACGTTGCTCCTCGCAGTACGAGGCGCGGTCAACACAACAAGGGCTTCACGACAACATCACGGAGAGGACCTGAGTTTGTTCAAGGAGAACTGACCGCCGCAATGACACGACGACCCACAGGTGGAGGAGATGACGAGGAGGACCCTCGTATCCAGAATGGAAACGATGACCTGCATGGCAGTTTCGCAATAAATGAGGAACATTTTCAACAGGCAAGAACGAGGCACAAGAACCACTCTTCGAGCAAGTCAAAAAGGAAAATAAAACTCACGGCGACTGATTGGGAGCAGAACTGCGCGCGGACCGGGCCGCTCGAAAATCACTTTCCCGAGAAGCGCACCTCGCACCTGATTCGCATGTCCTCGCCGGCACCGACGATCATAAAGAACCACACTTCTACAACTGGAGGCGTGCCGTCGCCCCGAAGCCCAACATCGGCCTCCATTCAGTCCAGTTCCGGAAAATTTCCCACTGCAAACTGTGTGCTGCAGCAGGCCGCTGGGAAGTTGAAGAAGAAACAAGAAATGTGGAAAACGTTGAAGCGACGGATGAAAAAGGGCCGCGAGATGAGTAATTCTGGCGCAGCCCAGAACTGTGTCGTCCCCTCGAGCGGACACATCACTCCCCCAGTGGGCAGCTCCGTTGTTCCTTCTGCGACTGGTAAAAATCTTGCCCACGATGACGACCGAGTAGTAGGGTCATCGTATGGCCAGCAGCGGCAAAGCAGTCCCGTCGCTTCCACCCTGTATTCGCCGAGTGGAGCGAGCGAACATCATACCGCGATCTTCTCAACCCGGAAGGCCAAGCGAGAGGAACGCCGGCGCCACAGCAAGATCGGCAGGTCGGCGCCGCGGGGGCGGAGGGCGGCGGCGGGGAGTAAGTGCAGCTTTGAAGATGATAACTTTGCCAACGACGATGTAGCGAACACACCTGCTTATACAATCGATGTCGGTAGTAGTGTAGGAGCGCCAGCAAGAAATACTAGAGGTGTCAACGACTGCTCATCGCCGAGGGTCGATTGCGGCGCAACTAAGGCCTCCGAGCACCACCACTACGACGACGCACACCCTCACGACCACGGCTCTTTTGTCGGGATCAGCGTCAAGGCGCTGCAGGAGCTTTCCGACGGTCTTCGTGCGGAAGTTTTCTCCGTTTTGAAACTGCTTGTTGACAGCGCCCTTGCCGATCTGCCGCTTTTTGATTGGGTCGACGAATTCGACTCTTCACTCACGCGAACCGCGACCTTTGGACCGGTGCAGCAGCAGTCCGGCGAGCACAACTCTTTGAGCTCGCCCCTGGAGTACCAGCACCAGGAGTCGCTCTCCTCCTCGGCCTCCTGTAGTAGTAGCTCCGGTCCTCGTGGTGGTCCAGGAGCTGCGTTGCACCGTGCGGGGTCCTTTCTTCACATGGGAGGCGGTACTAGTATTGGAACAACGAACGGCTGTAGGGCTGGTGCGATGGATCATATTAACCACCTCCAGGTCGTGCAAAATAACAATACCGGGACAACGTCCTCGAACAAGCTCGAGAAGCTTTTCCCGGAACTGCTGGAGGCGGTCGATTTGCTGCGCAAAACGTTGCGGAAAAAGTCACACTTTCGGGCACTGCTGGCGCAGCTGTGGGACTACTTGACGCAAACCTTTTTCAGGGCTTTGTACCAGTTTTCGAAGACGCTCCCGGAAGTAGATGAACAAGTCGAGTTTGGTACCTCAGACATCAGGGAGAAAAACCGAAGTCGGCACAACTCTACTTGTGGTCCTGTTGCTGCGACAGCTGCAGCGAGTCCACCTCTTCTCGAAAACAACCCGAACCAGGAGGAAGCTGCCCAACAACTCCGTGGCTCTCGGCGGCCTACCGCTGGGGGAGGCGGCGTGGCGGCGAGTCCAAGTGCCGCGGATCTTTTTCAGCACCTGTTCCCGGCGGAAGGCGAGCACGAAAATGACGACGCGCACACGGCGGGGGCGGGCGGGGATGGCGCGGGGACGTCGTCTACGTCCGCAGAAGACCATGATCACGACGACACCACGGAAGATCATAACGGAATAGTAAGCAGAGTTACTTCTGGAGCAGTACAGAAGCGCACGATTATGGTGCCGACGGCGCTGAACACCATCAAAGGCGAACAAGTTCCAGGGTCGGCTGAAAGCAATAGCAGTAGCGGTAGCATCAAGGAAGAAGCAGCAGCAGGGGGTCAGAGCTGCATCCTCGTGGAGAGACTGGAACAAGCAGCCAAGGACGATCTTCGTGCCGACGATGTCGATGTGGACGAGTTTCTCAGTTGCAACAAGATCACGCCCTCGACCGAAGCGCCAGAAGATCAGGATGATTTGCGGAATTTGCTAAAAGAAGTCGAGGAGGAGGAAGATCGTGATGTTGGTGCACAACATCTTTGTTGTCATGATCAGCAAGAGACCAGAACCACCGCAGAGTTGCTTCCCGTTCCCAAACAAATTCTCGCGATTAATGCAGAAAATAATAATAAAGAGACGGACAAGCACGAAGATGAAGCCACCGATGACAGGAACGACCTGGGTGCCGATACCAAAAGCATCAAACAGGACGAGCCCCGTTTGATACAGCCACCACCACCCCTGATGCTTCGCGGCACGTCCAATCTCCTGATCGAATCCTCTACCGACGTATCACCGTGCCAACTCTCCCTCACCCGCCTACATTCTTATTTGTACATGATGCAAATTACCAAATCCACGCCACACCTTCAAGCACTGTTTGCATGACAAGTTCTGACAGTCCAAATAGCACTACACTGCACCTGTGCAGATTTGTCATGCAAAACCTGCATTCATCTTGATCTTGCTGGCACTTGTATTGCTGTTCATGCCCTGCAAATGTGGGGAAGGGGGCGTTGTGACCTTCCATACGACGACGCGCCGAGCGTGATGAAGATTGGCGGCGCCGCAACCCCTTCCCGCATCATCATTTCAGCATCCGGTAGTTCCACATCGGGCGGCGGGGAGCATATTGTTTCCACTACGGATCACGGAGCTGCAGCTGCTGCACCCGGCGCAACAACCGGACCAGGACCAGGAGCACAAACGGCTGCGACGTCAACCAACGTGCTTGTCGTACCCGCAAACGTCTGCGACGAGACCGAGGATGCGGTTTTGGGAGCCGGTGGAAATCCTTCTTCCCCAACGGGCGCCGCCGCGTTGAATAGCAGCTTTGTCAGCTTCGTGACCACCACGGCCTCCAAGTCCGTTAAGGAACAACATATTCAAGAAAATTTCGGCTGTAATACTACCCGACGGTCTACTGGAAGAACCTCGAGGGCAACAAGCCTCCAAAGTGGCACACATCATCAATCCAGTAAGGAGAAGAAAAAGTCGAAGCCGCAGAAGGTATACGTGGGGCCGTCGAGCGTGATGCACATGACGTGTGTGAAAAATTATTTGCAGAAAACCAACGCCAGCGAGACCGCAAAGACCCTGTGCAGCCGCGGAGCAGGAGGCAACAGTAGTTGCAGCAGTTCTATTTCGATGACAATAAATAACACGAGCATGTATTCCACCGCGAATTCTGGGTCGGGAACGACCCGGACCAGACGGAAAACGAGCATGAGCAGTAGCGCAAGCCGAGGTCGTTGTACTACCACGACCGCAGTGAATGGTACGAGCAGTGGTTTAGTACAAGAAAAACTTAACAGCGATAAAGATTCGCACGGAGCTGCCGCGAGGGACCTTCTTGTTGCAGGAGGACAGCAGCAGCAAAATGCGAAGAATTCATCGAATATGCGTGAGGGCGCGACGTTCTCCACCTCTTCGGAGCAGCATGATGAAATATTAAACAGGGTCCTCGTGCCCCCGCGTCGGGGGGAACTGAACGAGAACAATCTGAAAGGGTTCATGTGCAGTCCGTCGGGCGTCGGCGAGATCGAAAACACTTCCACGATGGCGTCGACCGCGAAGGGGTCGCCGGAACTATGAAAGCCTCAGGTTGGAAATCCTCAAAGTGAAAATAATTTGTAATGCAAAAAAACGACTCCAGTTGGAGCGCCATTTCTAGTCGGCGCATGACAAATTTCCCGGGCACCTAAACGTGTCTGTCATGCTAGTTAGGCAAACGGGTGCCCTTCTGTCATGCTAATCAGCAGCCCAATTCTGAACCCGTAGAAGCACAATAGTCGGCCTCCATTGCGTTTTCTGCAATACAGTCTTTTTGGTTTCGCATTTCCTGCATCACAAATTATTTCCACTTTGAGGATTTCCATTCTGAGGGTGTCATAGGAACGCGAGCAGGTGGACAACAACAGTAAGTCATGTTCTATCCTGAGTAAAAACGTACCCACACCAGAGTCAGGACGGGGATTTTGCAACACAAACCTAGGAGTTTTGTGAGTCACGCATGACAAGTTGCACTCTGCAGCGTAGTGCAGGTTAGCAAGTGGCGCAGCCGCATTACAAATCCATCTGCTCATCCTGTTCACAGCATCACAAATTCCACAACACGATTGGAAATGGCTCTCATGGGGATGCGCATTACAAGTCTTCCTGTCTTTGCAAATCTGCATTACAACTCTGGCGCGGGTACGTTTTTACTCAGGATATGTTCTTCCTCATCTTCTACCTTCGCGGCGATAAGAAATCCAGGTACCGGCGCAACGACCTCGAATCTTCATGCCGAGGCGCCGCCGCGGCCGGGGATAGGTAAGATCATGCTGAAGAAGGAGGACCAACATGAAGATCGGGCAACCTCTACATTTGAAGAAGAGGAGGAGCAAAACCGGAAGAATTCCATGCAGTCACAGAACCTGCGTAACCTATTCGCGCTGGCCTGCTACGTCCGCAGCCGGTTCGATCGGTTTTTATCCAGGGAAATATAACGTGTTGGCAGTCAGAAAATCAAATTCGCTGTGCATGTTGATGACAGCCGAAACTTGCAACGGAAAACAGCCGAAACTTGCAACGCAGACGACATTATATCGGAAAACACCTATGGAGCTAAAAAGTTCCCATAAGCATATTCGGCATGACAGACCTTGTCGCTCTTGCGTGGTCCGCAACACAGTTTTTAACTGTCAACACACTTTTTTCTTCCCATACGTTTTCACGCAGGACTACTACGGAGCCAAAACCGCAATCTTCGGCATTCCGGTGGCCGAAGCGACAACTAGGCATCGGCTGTGGGACCTACTGCTCACCGAGCTCGCTGTCGCGGCGGAGACTGTGGTGGAAAAAGCGGCGCCTGGTAATCATGTCCTGCCACACGACTTTGAGGAGAACAGGGACAGGGACGAGGGAAGCAAGGAATTTGAATCCGCATTGCGGATTACAACGAGGAAAAATAGTACTTCTGGAGCGACGAGCAGAACATCGAGGCCTACTAGAAGTACTACTATGTGGACCACAACTACAACATCGGACCACGAAGATGAAAACTACAAGCAGATACAAGACTCTGCTAGTATCTTCTGTGCGAGTTTGAAATCCGTACGACTTGCGCGGAAACAGGCCGTAGAAGTACTAAGTGTTGACGAGGATGAAAAGCGATTGAGTAGCACGCACCCAGACCTGGTGAACACCATGGAAGCCGACCACGAGCTGAATTTCGTTGATGAAGAAGATGCCTGTCTAATTGTCAACGATCCTGCGGAGATGAGTAAGAAACAAGTAGAACATCAGGAGCAGGTCGAAACAAAACTATACCCGACGATGAATGATGTAAGAACATCATTTTCACCTGAACACACTACAACAAGTAGCCCTGTTCCCATTGTGCTCGCTTCTTCAGCTGCGAAGGAAATAGTAAACCATTCGACAAGAACGGATCACGGGTCGACGCTCTTGTGCGAAGAACGAAGTAGAGAAGGCGATGGTCATCTTCGGGGGCAGCCGCTTGAAACCGTACACAGCAAGAGCACGACTACATCCTCTTCATCCAGCAGTGTATCTTGCTCTACTTCCAAGGCTCTTCAGCCAGCCGGCGGGGCAACTTCAACTTTCGCGAGTGTAGTTGCAGGCCGAGTCGACGAGAGGTGGCACGAGGAGCAGTTAGCTGTTTTCCGGAACGTGCTGTGCTCGGAACCCTTCGCAATCCAGATCTTGAAAGCGGTAGTGCAAGAAGAAGATCGAAAAATTATGGTGGACGACGAAGTCGGGCGAGATGTGGTACCCGCACGAGGGGGCCACTGTGCTGCAGCTCCGGGGGGTGGAGTACCAGGTGCGGGCGCAATGGCATCCTCTTCTTCGAACTCTTTGTGCCCCGCATCAGCCAGGAGTAACAAGATGAACATCAGTAGAGATACAGCAACAACTCTCTTACACAATATTAAAGCCGACCCTGTCGTGCGCAATCATGCCAATGCCTCTCCTGCGTTTTGCGGCGGAAGTAGTAGTAGACTCAACTTGGTTCGGGATGTGCGATTGCGGACGGATATTTGGCGCCATTGCAGCCGGTTCCGAAAAACGACCGATGTTTTTGCAGAGGGAAAAAACAGCAGAATTATGGATGAGACCACCACGCGTCATCAAAGCTCATCAAGCTCCTCGCCAATGACCGAGGTGGATAAAAAGCGCGATCGGGAACAAGCAGAAGTAGCAGACTTTGCAAGAACCACTACTGGCGAAGGTCAAGTGCTGGAAATGAACGCAGTTGCATCCACGATTATCGCACAAGGAATTATCCAAGAAATAAACGGGCAAAATGATTCAACCGTAGTGAAGACGACCCAGCAGGACCACCAGGAGGACACCCGGGAGAACTTCGAAGCGCGGAGGTTTTCCTACGAAGCACTCTCGTTGTGGTCGATGAAATGGCGTCCCGTCGAAGTGCTAGAGGTGATATCCAAGAAAAAGACTGTGTTAGTGTGACAGCATCACAAATTTTGCATATTTATACAAAGAAAACCTGTGCTGTCCACAGCTAGCACCTAGAAACACGTATGTTAACAGGACATTAATTTATTATGGCTGGCCAACATGATAGTGTATAACTCTTTCGCATTTTCTGCATCACAGACTTACACACTCTTTACTTTCCTGCATAGGTGATGCGGAATACGAAAAGTGAGGACCAACTCGTCCGGGTGCACTACATCGGTATGCTCTGCAAAAGTATCGCACGCATATATTAAATTGCAGCCATGCATGACAAATGTCTTTCTCTTTTCCAACCTGAATCAGCATTACAGATCCCACTTTTGTTCTTGCCAAAATTTGGTGTTGCGAAACATTATGACTACGTACGATACTTCTGCAATGCATAATGGGCTACGATCCGCAATACGACGAGCTAATTCCTGACAATCCAGGCAGATTGCCCGTGCGGTTACGCTCCCGACGCGATTTCGCGGCTGCGAAGCCGAATTCTTGCACGGGTCATGTGCAGCAGCAGCAAGGGTCGACTTTTGACCAACACCCACAATTGCTGGCTGCTCAAGTAGAACATCCTGGTGCAGTCGATCAGCTTCACCAGAGCTTCGATAATTGCCATCAAATATCGCAGCCTGCCGTGCCTGTGGTGATCACAGGAGCCGGAGCCCAACCTCCAGCGGACTCTGTGAACGATCTCACCGCCGAGATACGCAGGCGGCGGAACCTGCCAGTGTGGCGGTTTGTATTGCCGCAGCCAGACAAGGAAGGTGATAGTATTGTCAGTCACACGAAGATGAAAGCTACATCTACTTCGACAGAAACAAATAACGCGATCCACGGTGCTGGTCAGCAAGGGAACGGTCTTCCGCCCCCACATGAAATCTTCACAAGAACGCCTCGAGAACAGCAAACCGGGGAAGAAGATGAACAACAACTTCTACATCAGCAGGAGCCTGATAAAAGCTACAACCTTGCCCCCTCTGTAGTACCGTCGACGCAAAATTATTTGGCCGAAACCGGACAACATAACCGTGCACCCAAGAAGAAACGGCGAAGGAGCAAAGTCCTCGTCCGGGACGACGGGGTAATATCGCCTTTGGATGAGAAGACTATAAGAATTCGCTCCAGTCGCCGGGCCAGTGCGGAGGTCCCAGAGGAAGTAGAAGGAGCTTTCGCTATCCTGAGTAAAAACGTCCCCACACCAGAGTCAAGATGGGGATTTTGCAACACAAAGCTAGGACTGTTTGGGAGTCACGCATGACAAGTTGCACTCCGTAGTGTAGTGCAGGTTAGCAAGTGCAGCTGCATCACAGATCCATCTGCTTATCCTGTTCATAGCATCACAAATTCGAATTCCAAAACACGATTGAAAATGTCTACCGTGGGTATGCGCATCACAAATGTCCTTGTCATTGCAAATCTGCATGACAACTCTGGGGTGGGAACGTTTTTCCTCAGGATATTCGCCAGTAGTTTGGGTTTCAACAATATTAACCCTTTCCTTTTTCAGGAAGAGGATCCAGCACAGGACGATGAGCTCTTCCACGAAGAATACTTGGCCGGTCCCAGTAGCCGTGGCATGACCAGGAGCTCTACTTCCAAGCACGGAGGCGGAGGACCACATCAGCACCACAGACACCATAAAGGGTCAAAGCAGCGGAGCACGCGAGACCGGCGGTGGAGCAGGCAACTAGACGAACTTGTCAAGATGTTCTACTAGTCTTCTTGATGTCCGTTTTTTATTTTTCACTCTATGATTTTTTCCGAATATTTTGATTTTCATGTTGATTTTTGTGTAAGTGTATTCAATAGAACTTGGTTCTTGATTGTATACCGACGATGAATATCTTCTAGCGACGGACGAAAACGATTTGTCCATGTGATAAATATCAAACGAAAGATAATTCGTTCTCCTCCCGATAAATTGTCATTGTGGTGCCGAACAGTTATTATATACCACTTTCAGTATCAGCTTCAGTACGCATTTCCCAGAGCGCAAAGAAATCAATACAGTTCTTTCTATTCGGTTCGCTTTTCTGCTGAATACTTCGCTTCTTGTCATCAAAAGATTGATAAAAGTCTGAAGCTTACAACAACTTTTCTTTGCTATTGTACTTATTTCAATTTTTCCCCAAAAATTTGAAATATCATCAAACTGAATTCATTCGTTAAGCTTTCGTTCCCGAGAAATCATAGCTTGCATCGGTTTTTCACGCAAGGCCTGATTTCTTTTTCTTGTCTATTTTATCGCTTTTCCCACTGAATTTATCAAATTGGACCTTACCTCATCTTTACCAAAGGTTATGCAACGGCTTGAATTTCTATTTTTCTGAGAAGGTGACTACTAACTGGAAGTCGTGTCATCTTCGTTTCGCTTGCCGTTAGAAATCCGATCTCCGATTGGATTTCAATCGACCAAAAAATTACTGCTGTGTCACAAACCGTATACGTTGTAAAAAATGTGAAGTCTTCATCTTGTACATACAACTCACATTGTTTCACAAAAAGTTTGCTGTGGTTGGTCTTGTCGTGGTAAAAAATAGAGCTTGTTAAAGTCCTAGAATATGAAAAGTTCAAAAAGCCACTAGCACTACCTCTACCAGTAATGAAAATCAAAATTATATTCGTGAGTATGCTTGCATAGAGATAGATCGATAGTGAGCTGCTCTGACTCTATTAAGCAACACGACGTATTATGGAGGTAGAGTTACGGATGAGCTTGAGAAGAAGATTATGCGTGATTTTCTTTTCGGCGTCACGTACCTCCTGACATCATGAAGAAGTCTTTTTTTTTGGTACTATCGTTGAAGAGGCCTATGGCTGCAGCGGTTTGCAGGTGCCTTGCCAATCCGTCGAGTTTAAAGAGCCTTGTCGAGACCACTTCCTTATATAAAAAAGGAAGCTAAATAGAAAAAGAAACCGTGTTAATGGATATAATGTCTGCCGGTATCACGACTCACACTCACGTATCCCAAGCGGACAACGAGTTTTTGCCCGAGTCTTGAGAAACTCCACGACCTGTTTTTTGTTTGCGTGAACGAATGCTGTTCTAGTCTACTTCGAAAGAAGTTATTGCTCGTCGTGTCGGTGAACAATTGTCGTAACTGAAGTAGGAGTAGACGAGCAGTTGGTGCTCTACACCACGACACTTCGTGTGCAGTAGATAGTGTACTTACAACGACCAAGGGGCACCAGCGTAGGCCCGCTTGCGAGGTAGTAGTAGAAGTACGTAAAAAATGGCTTTGATCATGATTAAAATGCGCCGTCGGCAACATCATACACACAGTACAGTACTCAATTTTTACAAGGCGCGGCGCATTCCGTTCGTAGTTCCCCCCCTAGCTTTGAACCGAGAAAAAAGTAAAAACGATCCCACGGGTTTTACAGCCAGTTTTATTTGAGAAACTTTTTTGCCGAACAAGAACTCTTTACGTCTCGTCGTCTTCTTGCTTCATCTCTTTGATCTCGGAAAGAAAACATAAATGGCGAATTCTGCCCCGCCAGACCCCTCTACCCTCCCCGTTCCGCTGAATAACGGGGCAACGGTGGAGTTTTTGATGCGTATGTCGCGCGGCAGCTGAACGGGGTCCAACTACCGGCGCTCCCCCTTCACCGGCGGGGGGTGCGAGCCGCGGCTCCCCTTCCCCATGAACGGGGACCACGTGCAGGGGGTTCTGTATCCGGTGCCGCCGGACAAGATGCGACAGCAGGGGGCCGAGAGCGCAAAATGGATGTTGGTGACCGCGATCAAGCGCCGGGGGCAGGGGGAGTGGCAGCCGCTACGGGGCGAGCAGTGGATATGGCGTTTTCAAACGTTACGTTCTCAGCTGTTGCATGAATTTGTCGTGCAAAAGTACCTTAAGCCGGCAGATGATCGAGCTGCTTCGCATGACAAATTTCGGAAGGGCTAGACAGCATCTAAATCTGCGCCAAACCTGTAATGCAAAAGGCGCAATCTTCCTCCTTTCACTGTTGCCAGTCTTGCATGACAAATTCATGTAACAGTTGAGAATGTAACATTTGAGAATGCCATAATGGATGCCGGATAACGGGGGCCCGAGCAACGGAGGGCAGTGGCTGCACCCGATTGAGGAGTAAGCTAAAACCCTGTAGCAAGCTAGCTGCACCAGGGCACTGTAGGGAGCGGCACCATTTGGATTTTACTCTTTCCCGAAGAGCAAGATGAAGATTGAAGATCCCGCTCCGATCTGTCATAGCGCGAAGACGACTTCCTGTCGTGGCTGCTGCAAAACGTGTGAAGAAAGTGGGGCGCAGCTTTGGAAGTAGTATATGTGGATGAAATTATCTACTTACTTGATTGAACATCATGCGCGTATTTTTTCTTGATGCCTGCCGTGAAGATGCGTCCGCTTTCCGATCGCGGAATGAGGGGACGGATCTGATTTAGTACTATGCAGATGTTCATCAGACACAGAGAGACTCGTGTCGATGAATCGGGTTTCAAAAAAAGTCATCAATGTACTTATCCAGACAAGGAAACGAACGTTCGTAGAAACGTCAATGACAAAGAACTCAGTGTGTGGCGGCGCCACATTGCGGGCGCGGCGTCGACCGTAGACAAATGAAGATTTCTACTTATTTGAAAACCAGCGGACTTGCTTCGCTTCTAAATCCAAACACATCTCTGGAACGACCACGGTACCGCAGAAGCAAGCACCCAGAAACGGGCGAGTGTGGCCGCTCCTTGATCCAAGATGAGTCAAATTCTCTGTTCTTTGTGGATTTCGTTTCTGGATCTTCATGTCGTAGTGCACCTCCAGTTTGGTTTGTTTTTGTATTAATTTGCTTGGAAAGCTCGCTAGTGTCGCTTTCGTCTTTTTATTTTTCTTTCTTCCATGACGTTTTGCATTTGCTTTTGTTTCGGCCAAAAATCATCTGCATCTCCGCCGCTGGACCTTTCTCCGGGCCAGCCCGATCGTATCAATCTATTATAGCGCTCTGATCTGACGCGGACGTCGCCATTGTATACTTACCAGTACCACAGTTGCCTAAAAGGAACCTCGTCATGCCGTCAGCGTCACCTGCGTGTGCGCCTGCCTTGTGCCGCCACGCGGCCCAGCACCAGCAAGGACGTCGGTTATGTCAGTTGCATGGTTGTGGTTCTTCTTCATCTCGTTGCCATGTATTTGCCCTACGGACAAACCCGGTCGTGAAAACTTTCCTGCCAACATGTGGAGCGCGAAGTTGTCGTTCGTTCTCTTCCTCTTCGTCCGCGATGGACAATATTGGAGGCACTAGTCTCAGCGATGAGCAGGATGCTGCAGGAGCTGGAGTTGTGCCAGCGGGAACGGAAGATAATAAACCACCTGGGACCGCAGAAAATTCGAACGACACCAATCTCGCGGAGAACAACGACAGCAAGCCCAAGCCTCCTAAGAAGAGCGTCGTCTTTCCGCGCGCTACCGCCGCAGCTGCCGACGGCGACCGGTCGGGGATCACAAACTATTATCGCGCAAAAGATAAAGCTGATGATTTGCTGAACCAGAGGGTGATGGCCATGGTGGCTGCGGTGCCCGCGAGATCCAGCGGGTCCCTTTCCGAAGTTGTTTTCCAGCCGCGGAGAAACGTGAACCGGCACACACTGTACCGGATCACGCAACTGCGGCGGACCAAGCGGTACTTGTTGGCGCGCCTGAAAGAGGTGGAAGAGCAACATGTGGAGAAAATTTCTAGCACACAGGCGGTTGAAGGTGATGTTGACGATGAAGGCGGAGGTGTAGTGGTAGAGCAGCGCGACCGCGAGGTGGAAATAAAATCAGAGAAAGATGAAAGTGAGAAGAGCGGGGATCATGGTGGCGTTGCTCAACGAGGGGACGATAATGATAATCTTCACCTGCTGGACGACCTCTCAGCACAGACCTCAGAATCGGATGCCGCCGCTGCTAGTGAAGGCGAAAAGTGGTCACAGCCACAAGCAGAAGTACTTCTACCTACGGCCAGTAAGAACGGCCCGTCCTCCGCGGGAAGACCGTCGTTGATCAACATCACTCCCGAGGAGATACAGGAGCGCTTGCTGGAAGTGGAGACGGAGCTTCGGCTACTCGGGGTAGAGGACGGAGACGTAGAAGTGGGTGCGGACGAAGGAGGGCGTCGACACGGAATCGATGTTGAAATGAATCATAATGAAGATGACCACAGCATCGACGATGCATCACACGACGACCACACACGTTCCTACCCCCCGACCGCGGAGCGGTACCTGCAGGAGCGTTTGACAGCACTCGCTGGCGAACAGCAATGTAAAAGTCTACTTCATGGAAGAAAGTCCTCCTCTGCGAAATCGAAAAATAATTCTAAATCTCTTTGGTCTCGCGTCCGCGACTACAGTCGGTTGCCCATGATCATGACCAACCGGCGCTGCGACAGGGACGCGTTCGTACTGCTCGACAAGCAGAGAGAAGAAACAGTGATCGATGATGAACATGTTGATCAAGTAGGTGGAAGCGGCGCTGCAGTTGGTGCAATTACAGGCTCTTCAGCTGATGAAGAACGACGAGAAGATAATACAGAGAAGACGACAGCCTCAGCCACTTCACATACGTCGACTTCTTTGTTGGAGCGGCGCTTGCACACACTGTACACGATGTCCAATTCACATGGTATCAGCTGGGACGATATGAACTGCAAAACAAGTATCGTACTCGTATAAATGCATTACAAATTAGCTCAGCGTGAAATATTAAATTTGTCACGCTAAATTACATAAAAAAATCAGATTTGTCATGCTAGTCTGGCATTTATACGAGTGCGATACTTTTGCATTTGATAGACGAACTTGACGAAGAGTACCTGCGATGGGCGCACGAGGGCCAGAGCCGCGCCCACCAGTGGAACAAGCTGGTTTGGCCGCCCGCGCTCAACTACTCGAGTGACAGCGCCGTCACAGCGGCGAGGGAGGCGCAGAAGGTATGCATTGCAAATATGTCGGGGTCTGGAAGGCTGCAACTTGCAATGCTGTCTCTGGATTCTGAAAAAAGTTGTATTGCATGACCAGCAAGAGGATTCCAGCTTGTGCTACGCGGAGAGGGCATTTCTCATGCGGTAGAGGTATCGCAAAGCGCTCTAAGAATCTGTGATGCTACGGCATGCATCACAGACATCATGGGTCATGGAAAATATGCATGACAAATCTAGAAATCTAGAAATCTTCCAAGACCCAGACACTTTTACATTTGATAGAAGGAGGCGAAGAACGAGAAAAACCTGGAGGAGGACGTTTTCTCCACCCAACTGGACATTCCTACTGCATCAACGCGAACACCTGTATCAAGTGGGTTGAACAATGCTACTGGACCTGACCATGGGGAGGACAGCGAGGTCGACAGTCTTGAGGAAGACAGAAGACACGATTGCTTCAGTGCTACCAAGACAGCTTCTGGGTCGACGCTAAACGAAAACAAGCCGAAAAGAAAAAAGATCGACTACACCCCGAGAATTCGCTCGATGGAGGAAGAGCTGCTGTCGCAGGTCCGCTATGCAGCCTGGTGGCGCGCGACGAAAGTGATCGAGGCGCGGATTCGCGAGCGGAAAAAGCGGGAGGAAAGCTACGAAATCACGGAAATGCAGAAGCAGGCGATGGTGTCCGGCTTGCGGCGGGCGACCCTGCACCGCTGGAAACAGTTGTACCTGAAATGGTACCGGCCGGGGCAGCTCGTGCGGCACCTGCGGGAAATTGTGTTGCTCAGACAAAACGAACGCGAACTCGCGGAACGGGTGGGCGCGGCCAACAACCGTCGACGTCGTTCTGCTCAGGTGGCGTGAGGAGTTTTCTGCTGGACAAAGATGAAAGTTCTTTTTTTTTCGAAGATGAGGAACTGCTCATGATGAAGTGGTGCGTAGTGGACTCTAACTCTACGCACATTTTTAATGCAGCACATTTATGGAGTTAGAGTATGCTTCTACAACAACTTGCGCTTCCCCTTCCCCTGTTCATTCAAAAAAAATGATTTAGGGACAATTTTTCGACCCTTGAGAAGATGCTGGAACAGTGCCGGAGATGAACGTTAAGACTGAAGACATGCGAAAAGTAAACAACGGGAGCTGCGTATTGTTGTTGAAGAAGCCAATGCTGTATGCAAAGTTTTGAAATGATACCTGCTCTTGCAAGGGCGGTGGATTTGCTGATGGTGCTGGTGGCACAGCAGAAGTTGCAAAGCTCCTAGTCGTCTAGACGAGCAACACTCGTTTATCGTTTTCGCTTTCTTCTTTCCTTTTCCTACTAGACAAGGATGTTGATATCTGTTGACGCACAACATCCTTGTGTATTCGTAATTTTAGCCCGTTGTTGTAGCGATCCGAGCATGTTGTGGCAGTTCCTGTCGCAGAAAAAGCACTAATTTGCTTTTATGTATTTCATTGTTTTTGATGAACATGAATTTCAAAATTTACCAAATCCGAAAAGGGCAGTACATTACACCAAGTCTCTGCATGGAACAAACTGAAGAGAACGGTCAGCACCCTCATGACCATCTTTCCGTACGTTGCAACTATTTCATTCCTGAAGTCCTGCCATAGCCATTTGCACAACCACAAGCACAGATTGACGACGTAGAGGCCCCCAGACCACGACAGCAAGCACCATGAGTGACCCTGGAGGTGCCGGCGCAGCGGCGTCCTCTTCGTCGACGATCTTGAGGCCCAGTCGGACAGCAGCAGCAGCTGCATCGAATCTATGGGAGCGTCAGGTTTGAAATCGTCAAAGTTGAAATAATTTGTAATGCATAAAATGCATGACCCGAGGCACGTGCGTTGCAGAGCAGGCAAGTGAGGCCGATTGTAAGCCTGTTTGGGGTTACAGCTCGAGCTGCTAAAGTAGCATGAGAAAATCGCTCTTCTTTGCCTAAACAGCATGACAAACTGGATTTAGGGACCGCCGAAATTTGTCATGCGCCACTTGGAAACTGGGTTCCAACTGGCGTCCATTTTATGCATGACAAATTATTTCAACTTTGTCGATTTCAACTCTGACACATCCATAGAATCACAGTATTAAATAAACATTCTTTCCGAAAGGACCGCCATGGATATTACGAAATTCGTAATATCCATGGCGGTCCTTTCCATGATATTGGTAGTAGGCAGCTCGTTCGGGTTTTTCTCCTGTTGCAGCATTGTAGTGTTTGTCTTTCTTGCATCCACCTAGCTGCTTTTTCACTACCGAAGATGCCTGAAAATTAGCACGAAAGCTTGTAAGCGTGAAGAAGATGGAACATAAAGAAAAACACAAAGATCCGAGACAGATGAAACCAAAGTGCCGTTTTTCGTGAAAAAAAATTATCCCAAACCTCAGGTTCTTTTCTCCCCTGCATCTCCATGGAAAACACGGCAAAGCGGCGGGGCTACAAGTTCAACCAGAGTTGTGCCGGTGCGACATCTTCAACACCTGCGGCCGCTTCATCCTCGTCAGGGCGATTTCCGCCATCTTCGTCTTGTGCGGGGACGACCAGTCACGGGGTCTTTCACGACCACCCAGGAGCAGGTGCGCAAGCTGTTGACTGCTCTAGTTGTTCTACCACGGCTACGCGGAATACTCATACTAAGTTCCCGACGGAACAACAAACGACAGCATTTCCTCCAGCCCAGCAGGATCCTGGCTCAACAACATTTCAGCTGGTTGCAACATCAGCGAAAAGTAGTACAGCGGCTCCTCATGTAGCAAATCCAGGTGAGCAGTCCTCTTCTTCCAGAAGCAGTGGTTCTATGTCTATTCCTCCTCCGACTAAAAGCAAGCTTCATTACATGATGAAGGAGCCATCTGGTCGTGAGCGTGACACAAGGGCGGGCGCGCAAAATAACCGTGGAACTACTGGATCTACTTCTATGTCGAGTATAGATTTGGTTGCGGAGCAGTTTCAGCAGCTTTTGTCCCAGGACCAAGCAGCGTTTATTTCATCGCAGAACCACCTCCACAGTCGTGATGAAGGGGACAGAAGTTGCACAAGTAGCGGGAGGATGAAGATCGGGATAAGCTCCAACGAAATGACTCCTGCTGCAGGGAGTAGTAGTTCTTGCACTAGCAACTTGAACGGCGCTACTATCAGCCCTATGTTCGTCCCAGCCAATATAATCGAGGAGGTGAGCACTAGTTACTCCACCTTTGCGCCACCTCCGGGAAACATTAAGAAGGGCGGCTCGCGGGGCAAGGGCTTATCAAATGCAAAAATGTCTGGGTCTGGAAGAAAGCGCGATTTGTGATGCAGGTTTTCTGTGGCTCATAAGGTTTAGAATGCAGCACCTAGCATGACAAAGTCTGTGAGGTCTCTATCATGGCTATCCTGCATGAGAAATTCCCTCTCAACCTGGTAAAAAAGGACGGCTGTTGGTAATCACGCATTACAGATTTTTTGCATGCTTCAGATTTAGCATGACAAGTTCCAACTCTTCCAGACCCAGACATTTTTACATTTGATAGGGCTACCAACAGTACGATTACCAGACGATGCAGCCGTTATTCTACGATTTTTTTTTTAATATAGCCACTTCGGCGACCCTTCTGCCACGCCTGAATGAAATACTTACTTTTGGTCCCGCTTGGGGTAGCTACTGGTGTACTTACGTAGGTAGGCTAGCTATCTGATGAACTAGAAGACGGGTCCCCGGCTCCGGCTGTTGCTTTTCCGGATGCGGAAACCTGTGTGACGCGATCCCGGAGGGTGCATATCTTGGCTATTTGTATTTTTTCCTTCAGGGGGGATTGTTCACCCCCCCGGGGGGGATGGTTCATCCCCTACTGGATGACCCCCCCTGACTGATCCCCCCTGCCGATCCCCCAAAATCCGCCCCGATTTGGGGGGGATAAAGATCCCCTCTTTATTCGATCCCCCCCTTTTGAAGCTAGCCTGCGTGCTATGCTGAATTTTTCTTGCCGCATTTCTGAGGGGATCATCAGGGGGGATCATGATCCCCCTGACTGATCCCCCCCTTCGCCCGAAAATCCATATACCCCTTCACCCCCCCTGAAGAGGGTATCCCTAAAGGGACTTCCTCCAGCCCACATCGGGAGGGCAAGTCGAGAGGAAGAAGCGCAAGGCTCAGACTCGTCTCGAACTTGTAACAGCCGGAGCCGGAGACCCTTCATTCTTCTAGTTCATTACCTCAGCTACATTATCTATCTAGTTTAGTAGGAGCTGCCTTGAGCTAGATAATAGATACGTAATCCCTTTAGGGGCGGGCAGAGGTTCGCCAAAGTAGCTGTATGAAAAGAAAAAACTATATCCACAGTAAATTTCCTGTACATGTACAAATGCAGTTTCTGCATGACAAAGCTTCCTTTTAATTCGATTCAGCATGACAAGTGGCATGCTCCAAGTTGGTGAAATTTGTGATGCATTTTGTACATGTACAGGAAATTTGTATTGCATAAACTACTTTTCAAATCCCGAGTTGTCCGGGCCATAACGATTACCAGACGATGCAGCCGTTATTCTACGATTACCAGAACGCATATGGAAGCGTTAGGTTTGAAATCGTCAAAGTTGAAATAATTTGTAATGCATAAAATGCGATACAAAAAGTGACTCTATTGCAGAGGACCCACGGGAGGCAGATTATAGTCCTGGTAAGGGTCAAAAGTTGGACTGCTGACTTGCATGACAGAAGGCAGCTTTTTTGCCCTAAACCGCATGACAGACTCGCTTCCAGGACCGGGGAAATTTGTCATGCACCGACTACAAACTGTAGGTCTAACTGGTATCTGTTTTATGCATGGCAAACTATTTCAACTCTGACGATTTCAAACCTGACACATCCATAACGCCCCTGGAAGCTTCACCGCCTCGGCGCACCAAGCGGCCGGAGCAATGGGCTTGGCCGCCCACCAGCAGGCTTTCGCCCAGGGGCTGCTAGCCGCGGGAGCGTACTTCCAGCAAATAGCGGCGGCGACTGCAAGCGGTGGTGGACATAAGAACCACTTGTACTATGGCATCGGTGCTGGTGGTGGAGCTGGGTCAAACTCAAACGCGAATGTCCTAGGCGGAAAAACCAGCTATGGCGTGGTCGACCCCTACAGCAGCTTCAGTTGTTTGACGCAGCCGACCGGTGCTGTGCCGGGATCAGCTTTACCCTCCGCAAGAGCACCTCCAGGAGCGCCACTGCATAGCCTAGCTTTGGGTGAAAATCCCACCTCCAGCACGTCGTCAAGTTCTGCCGCGCCGGCGGGGCTTGTGCATCGACCTGTGGTTTGTTCCGGTGGCACTTCTGAGAAAAGAACAACTACGGGTCGTCCTCGTTGTCCAGTTCCCAACTCAAAGAAGACCCGCGCGGAACTGCAGGCGTCGCTCTCCTGTGCATTGCAAAAGTAACGTGCTAGTAGTTATTGCATGACAATTTTTTTCAAGTTCAAAAGAGGAATTTGTATATGCTGATTTACCTACTTTCTAATAAGGGAGATTTTTTTTTTTCATGTATGGCTGGATGAATTAAGTACTACACAAGCAGTACGAGTGCGATACTTTTGCACTGGATATTATCTCTTCATCGTCGCAGAGCGGAAGCGGATCAGAAAGCGAAGCTGGGCAACAGTTCATCAGCAGTAAGAAACCGGCCCTCGCGATATTAAACCCCCTCGAGCATCATAGTCGCACACTAGTCCCAAAAATGCCTCCTGGACGAGGCGGCCTTCGTCCGCTTCTTCCGCTCGCAGGAACAGTTGCAGTACCACGTGAGACGACCGGTATGATCCCGAAGTTCCTTTTGCACACAGGTGTGGACGTCCTCGGCGATGATATGCGCGCAGCGTTACTCGCGGAGGTTTCTTCCTTTCCGCCGGCCTCGTTGCAACAGATGACGAAGATGAAATTGACCACGAAATTCCGCGACTTCTATCGGGCCACGCTGGATAAAATCGTGAAATCCCACGAGAACTACGACGTTTACCGGTATCGCCAGTACGACGTTCGCCGGTGCAACGGCTGGGAGCACGGCCGCTGGCGCGGTGCGACGAGCACGCAAATCGACGGTTCGCGCGTCAGGGTGCAAATCCAGACACTGACTCTGCGGACAGACGACTTCGGTGGGAACGCCGGGCACGAGGTGTTGTTGAATATCCTTCTGTGCTGGTTCGTGGACCAGCACAGGCAGTGGCTCACACACAGCGACAAGGCGCGTGACGACGAGTGCAGCAGCGCCAAGAACACGAGGAAGATCGGGGCCACTGCCAATGCCTGTGCAAGCAAGACGACTTGTTCCGAGACTAAAAATCTAAACTCAATGTCTGGGGTGGAACAAAGACAGACAAGCGGAAAAAAAACTGCAAGCGCTCCTGCTTCTGCGACTTCTAATCCTTATCCGACAGTGGCCTGTATCGAGGAGTCTTTGCAATCCATTCTTCAGGAACTGAGGCGTGATTGGGAATTGCGAGGACCCAGAGTAGTTGCAGCCGCAACCGAGGACGATGTGCAGAAGGAATCCTCTAATGGAGAGGGCAGAGATAAAAGTTCTCTTCGCAGAAGGAGTACTACAAGTGTCGGAAACATCGAAGGACAAAAGCAGGAATCGAAGTCTTCAAATTACTCAACTACAACAACGACCGAGATCTCTGCAATAAAAGCAAAAAGTAGTAAAACCACGGAAGTTCTTGTAGAGACTGAGACTGCTGCTCACCCGAAGAACAAGAACGCCGCTTCTACTTCTTGTAAAAAAGACCCCGAGGGAAACGAAAACGTGAGCAGCGAAGAAGACGTGGAGCAGTATGTGGCTCAGCGCGTGGCGAAGAAGGAGCGGAACAAGCGAGAGGTGGCCGCGACGCAGTTTTTCGAGCGCAACGGGCAGTCGGGCATGTGCAGTAACCTGTTCAAAAAGTTTTTGCAGGCGGTGCGCATGCGGCAAATGCAGCTACGGGATATGGAAGTGTCAGAATCGAAATTGACAAAATCGAAATGATTTGTCATGCATAAAATGGATTCCATTTCGAACCCAGTTTCTAAGTGGCGCATCATGACAAATTCTGGAGGTGCCTAAATCCAGTTTGTAATGCTGTTTAGGCAAAGAAGAGTGACTCTCTCATGCTGCTTTAGCAGCTCGAGCTATAACCCCAGCCAGGCTTACAATCGGCCTCACTTGCCTGCTCTGCAACACACGTATTTCGCGTCATGTATTTTATGCATTACAAATTATTTCAACTTTGACGATTTCAAACCTGACGCTTCCATACGGGACCAGGATGTTGTAAAATACCTGAAAATGTTCCACTGCTTCCGAATCAGTGTGTTGGAACTGGACCTGTCCGAGAACCTGAGCTTGTCGCCGAAAACGCTTGCGGTCTTGGCGGACTACGTGTTGCACAGCGATTACCCGGTGCGGAGCCTGTGCCTGAAGAACACCAGCGTGATTGAGGAGGACAAAAATACCTTCGCGCCGAAGCGCCTCTTGGGCGGGGAGGCGCTCGTGGCCCTGTTAACTGCCTTCATGAAAAACCCGGTCTACCCCGAGGCCATTCCGCAGGACCGGTACGAGTGTTGGTACCTCCCCGTCCGGATCACCCTGCCGGCCTGGTATCCTGTGCAAAAGTGTCGCACTCGTAGGAATTGCAGCCATGCGTTGCAAATCTTTTGGTTGACAAACCAAAATCTCAACTCCGCCCATTTGTCTCAACGTTGAGACAAAACGTCCCAACGTTGACTCCGACGTCTCAACTTCGGCACCGTTTAGGTTTGGGCTTAGGGTCTAGGGTTTGGGGTTCTGGTCGTCGGCCAGGGCAGCCGCCGGCCGGCCGGCCGGCCGGCGGCGGCTGCCCTGGCCGACGACTCTCTTCTTTCCTTGTGTTGTGTTTCGCACCCGCGCCCCTGCCCGTCTGTGTTGCCGCGCCCTTCCGCCCTTTGTGTCTCACCGACCCTGCCTCGCGTCAATGGTGGTGCTCGTACCTCTCCGCCGCTGCCGACGGCCGTTGTTTGAGGCCGCCGGGCAATCGTTGAGACGATTGCCCGGCGGCCTCATGAACGTTGAGACAAGAACGTTGAGATTCTGGTCTGTTAACCAAATCTTTTTCTTGAACAAAGTTAAGGTTAATCTAAATCCGCATTACTGATGCTGAGGAAATTTGTAAATGCATTTATACGAGTGCGAATGCGATATTACTTTTGCAATGCATACCTGGGTGCGGGCGACGTTTCTGGTCAACGAGATTGGCTGCGAGCTGGCCCGACGCCCGGGTCCAGATGGCGAAACGGGATATTATCATACCCGGCTCCGGCTCCTCGACGTGTCCGCCTGCCATCATGTCACTCAGCCACAGCAGCACATCTACACCGTGCAACAGAGCCCCTATGCCAACGAGGCCCACCGGTCGGAGGAGCGGGCGGATTATGCGGGTGACCCGGTCCCGCAGACCTCCGTGCCCCTGTTTTCGCCCGCGAGCGGAGCCGTAACGTATTTCTCAAGGTGGTGCCTGCCAAAAGAATTCGAGGAGCGGACAACGCTGAAACCGCCGCCCATTGACGCAGTCGTCGCTTTTGACCTGCCCGATAATTCCAGGGTGGAGAAGATGTGGAAACAGTTTTTGGGGGAGAAAACAAGTAGAAAGGGCCGAAGGAACGACCCCCGAAGCTGGGCGTCGCATCAAGACGAGGGTGGACCAACATCAGCGGCGCGGGGCGACAGTAGGAAGAAGAGGAGGTGGTGTATCCAGGAAAATAAAACACAGATGATCTCGTCCCCATCCATTTCCTGCAACTGCATGTTGACATAACCTTTTATGCATGTTTTGCATGACAAATTAGCTGGGGATCATGGGTCTGTTTCTTTTGTGGATACATTCCGGTTGGGGTTCAACACCCCGAAGAAGTAGTGAGGGTCGCCGGGACCGACGCAGGAGGGACAGTAGCAAAAGCAAAAGAGCTACTTCCGGAAGTAGAAGTAGAAGTAGAAGCCTTTCTCGTCGCCGCCTCCGCCAAGAGTCTCGCTCTAAGAGTAAGACAACACGGCGATCTTCGTCCTCACGCGTCCGAAATAAGAATAGCCTCCGGGAAGATAGTAGAGGCACTAGACGTGGTGGTGGTCCTCATCGTGGTAGCAAGTGGAAGAAGAGAAGCGGACGTCGTCGAAACAGAAGCAGTCGAAGGGTGGACAGAAGTCAGGCCTTGTCTACTTCCAGCCGCATGAAGATGTCCTCTTCTGATGAAGCGGACGACTCGGACTCTGAGGACCATCAAAGCAACTGCAAAAACAAGGCCCGCATCCTCCACAGGCGGAAGAAGGAAAAAAAGCGTCCTCGCCGAAGTAGAAACCTGAAACGATCGCGATCTTCCAGAAGTTCCTCGCATGAGCGGGATCGACGTCGTAGAAGGAAAAAGGCAGCTGCGAAATCGAAAAAGAGGAGCAAAAAGATGAAAAGCAAGAAAAAGCGCAAGAGAAACTACTCGGCAAGTGGTGGCTCTTCTTCTTCATCCGGTGTAGACTGTGACGACCTCGAGGAATCATCTTCAGGTGGAAGTGCTGGACCGCGGCGACGGGGTAGGATTGATAGCGAGGCGTGCGCCGGTTCAGAAGCAGGATCTGATGCTGAAATAAACGAGGACTCGGACAACTGTATCGAGAGCGAAGTGGTCCAAAGCAGTAAAGTCAACGCCAAGAATGTTGTTCATACCGACGACGGGGACGACGAAAATTCTCCTTCGGAGACGTCTTCAAAAAGAGAAAGGTTATCGTCAAGAAGAATCGACCGGAAACGAATAAAGCGCACAGGCTCATCAGAAGAGGATAGAAGGGACGCCACTCGAGGACGGAAGAACAAACATCGGAAAACGAAAGTTTCCAAGGGCAAAACTAGAAAGGCGAGGAACAGGAGGAGAAGTAGTGCCAGTCGGAGTCGCGTTCGCGAAGATGCTGGTATAATTTCATCTGACGACGTCGACGACGACGAGTCCGACTCTGCTGGTGAAATAGCCTCTCATCATCCCCCCGGCGCACACGACAACTCTCACTCGGACGAGCACGAGCACGACAGAGGAGCCCGCTTACTTGCGAGAGGACGCAGGTCTTTGTTTCCTGGAGACCGTGGATCCAGATCCCAGTCTGGATCCGGTCGTGAGGCGCCACGACGAGCACGATGTGAGTATCAAACCGGCTGCAGTCCTGAACAAGACGACGAGGATGAACAGGAAGATGGAGCTCATGCTGCAGACGGCCCAAAAAGCCGTCAAGAAGTGAAGAATAAAACTAGATCTCGACGAGGAGCGGCCGCCTTGGCAGATGACCACGAGAATGTGGCCTCAACACGTGGAGGTCGTAAAGTACAGCCGGTGTTTTCACCGGTTGCTCCTGAACAAGATCGGGGCGGCGCTAATCATGAGTCATCATGTTGTCCCAGTTTTTCACAATTACAAGAAGCACCAGATAATGAAAATAAATCCAGCTCAGAACAAGAACACCTGCAAGTACAAGACGAGGTGGACCACAGTTGGGAAAGTAGTCTCGTGCCAAAAATGAAGAGACGGAAAAAGCAACAACAGGCGGAAGAGGACCTGAACTTGAAGCCGACCAATCTTGATCCCATCTTATCAACATCTCCCGCACAGATACATCCTCAACATGATCGCAAGAAAAAGCAGAAGGACAACGACGGAGGACCGAGCGTGGTCCAAGTGGTTAACAAGAACAACGCAAAATCTAGTGCGGGCACACCAGCCGAAGCCGTGTCGTCATCAGCGCGGAATGAAGTAGAGGATGAAGACCTTCTACCGGATGATCGGGAAAAAAAACGAGAAATGAATCCAGGGAGGATAGGATCCAGTGAGCATCAAGTTCAAAGTAAAACCGCCAAAACTGCTACACAGCACCCGACGTTTGGTAGCAAGATCAATTTTTCAATGGCGTCAAAAGCGACTACAAGCGGTAAAACGGTGAGAAACAAGAACATTACCGTTGTGCCATTTGCGGCTGCGCCCTCGGCGTTCCCTGGAGTAGACTACGTCGGGGGCCCGGGAATGAACAAGAAAAATTTTCCGGACGGGAACGCGCACGCCGGAACTTCTTGTGCACAGAACGACGAGCCGGGCTCGGCCCAATACGACGACCTTCCGGTGTTGCTCGGCGCGCCAGGACCAGGACAAGCAAAAGCAGCTCGCGTGCCGTTGTCTCCCGTCAAGAAGATAGATCGGCGCGCTGCGACGTCGCAGTCGGGTGGGCCGCCATCCGGCAAGAGCCCAAGAAGCCGAAGCGAACGCCGTGGTGCGTCGAGGAGAAGCAGTGGCCATTTCGCTGCCCGAAAACATCAGAGTCGGAAAGATGAACGTCAGAAGAAAAGGCGAGCTGGCGATAGCCGGCGGAAGGGTAGAAGTAGAAGTACTTCTACTTCGAGAGTGCAGCGAGGTCGGCGAAAGGACCAAGAGCACGATGTAATTGAAACGGGCGATATCAAAAACGTTGCAGTTCCACCACCTGCTGCGTCCTCGAGTGGGGCTTTTTTAAAGGAAGCAGAAGCTGTAGCTGCAACGGCATCTGGACGACGTCCCCTGGCTGAGCCTGGTAGCACTAAAAACTACACTACTGGCACCACCAGTTCCAGCAGTCGAGCAACCAAAACGACCTGCATGAAAACAACTGACGAACAACCACAGGCTGGACGACAAGAAGACGAGCAGCAAGGACAAGCAGTTCCAGTCGCAGTTCCACAGGACCACGACGCCATGAAGATCCGCCACACGACTTCTGCACAAGACAAAAATCTTCATGCGAATGCCCCGCGAATAAAGATTTCGCAACCGCAACATCCGCTGGCAGTAACCGAAATTGATCAGGATATTGACGAGGAGGAGGAAAACGAAGATTTGTGCGAAGATCATGATGCGCGCTCTGGGGAAGATTCTTGGGACTCCTGGGACGATATTAACACCAGCGCAGCAGGTCCGGGAGTTTTCCCTCTTGCCAAACAAAGCGACATAGCGGTGGTGCAGGAAGATCAGCAAGAGCCCAGCTTCGATATGCTGCAGATGAACGCTTCTGTTGAGCAGGTAAAAGAAACTGCGACGTCGACCGGCGCAACTACGATTGGAATTGCGCCTGCAACTAGTACTTGTTCCAGTTTTACTGCAACTTGTTCAGGCCCAGCGTTATTTCCTTTAGCTTCGGGAGTTCCGCCTGCCAGTACCATGGATGTTGACGCTGCAAGAAATGCAATACTGCCCGGGAGTGCGGGGGCAATGGAATGCAATGCTCCTCCTCGAATGTCCTCTTTCTCGGGAGCAGCTTCTGCACACGAACAACCGATGGCGCAAGAACTACTGCCTTGGGTGGTGCCCCTGACTGCTTCCAGTCAGCAATCGCAATCGCACCCACCAGCGCAACAGAATTGCCATCAATATCCGTGCGCGCAAACTACAAGCGAAATCGCAAATGTCCTGCAGCTCCACAGTTGTAATACTAGCTCTTCCACCAGTTGTGGTGCTTCTTCTCTCGCGGACATGCAACAGCAGTTGCAGCAGCAAGTTATCTTGTTTCCGGTGGCTGTTTACCAAGATCAGTCTTTTCTGCAGCACCACGCCAGTTCTTCCACCTTTCCGCTGGCAACAACTACTACCTTTAGCAGCGGTGGCCAGCACGTGCTCCTCGACGGTGGAGGAGCAGGTTCTGTTGCTGATCCCCTTCATGCTGGTGGAGGCTCACGACCTGTTCCTGTCGCGCCGCCGTTCGCAGGGTTTCCACCATCGTCGTCGATCTCCGTGCCTGCTGTGTGCCCCTTTCCTCCCGCGAGGGGTAGTACAAGTACAGCTGTTCCCTCCAGCACTCCGTATGCAATTGTTCAGAACCAGAACGAGGTTGAGTCTTGGACTACTCCTGTGAACAACATCGGTGGAGCCACCTCGTCCGCACCAGATCCGCACGAAGCGGGACAACTGGCTGCAGCGCCTTCATCGTTAAATCAACATCTTCTTGCAGGAGGTGAACGGAGCAACACGCAAAACCATTTAGCACGGCCGACAACTTCTGCTCCTGCTGCGACGTCAACATCCTCGTCATCATCAAACAACTTCCATTGCGGTGGTAGTGGCACTACAGCAGGTAGAGCACCAGGAGGAGCTACGAGTAGCACTACACCTAGTGCGGCAGGAACCCCTGGCGCGATTTTTGCAGCACCACCGCAAGAACCACGGCGGCAAGTGGAAGCTGCCCCAGCACGACCAGCCGCCCACCAAGCTCCGCTGACCCGTCCAGTGATGGAAGCCGTCGAATTTGAGCTGGACGCGGACGAGGAGAGCGAGGGTGGGGACGGAGATGGGTCTGAATCGGAATCCAGCGACCTCGCGCAGCATTTCGATTTCATGTGAATGTATGCGCGGCGGCGGCGGGGGCAGTACGGCATTGGAAATGAAATCCTTGCTGTGGACGATAATTTACAGGCAGCGCCTGAAAAACAGCCTGCAGGAGAACTTTTTGTCAATGATTGCGACTTTTTTCCTCCTACCTTGGTTTCGAAGCAAAGATTTTTAAGCTCTTACAACTCTTTATTGTTCGTAGCTACGTACACGTACAGTATTTTTTTCAACGAAGAGTTATCAGTCAGATGCTCAATGTTGCTTTTCGCAGTTGGTTTCGTCTGACAATAAGACAGCGTTTGGTTTTCCGAGTTTTGTTTACAATCTGAACATGTAGTCCACAGCCCTATCGTGTTTTGTTGCAATACGTGCCCTTCGATGCAGCAGCCCTAAAAATTCCCGACGTCAGGCCACTTTTCATGATATGCAGTTCTATTACTTGGTTGAATACTCACTCATATATGCATTTGGCTTTTCTATATTGCCTTTTAAAAATCGTACACTACGTGGCAGATCATTTTCTCGGTTACTTCTTTTGTTGCTGCTTCGTCGTCCATTCTCTTCCTTTTTTCTTCATGATCTGCAGAGAACAACTGGGCACGAAAGACCAACGCTGATTCCTCCCCCCCAGAGACTTGAAGTTATTTCCACAGGATTTAGGTCTGCTCTGGTACTGCTTGGTGGGTGCTCCCCCGACGGAGGCGAATAAAACGAAAAATCTTAAATGCAGAGAAAGATCACGAGAAACAAGCCTAGCTATGCCAATGCCTTGGCGAGGTGGACGAGGAAGTACTTACAAGTAGTCCAACATCATTACTAAACCTGTCAAGATCCCGATCCGAAAATTTTATGATGACTTACAAAAGATCTGGACTGTTTTTTGGTTTCGGTCTCGCACACCACACGCACCCCGACTTACAACGCCATATCTTCACACCACGTTTGATGTTCCTACCCCTCCTGCAAGATTAGCGAGGAATCAAAATAAACATCGGTCCACGACATCAAAAGTAGGCACGTGCTGCTCCAGCAATTGATAAGACAAGAGGTTTGCAACGAGTTTGTTATTTCTCGAGATTTCATTTCGAACCATGCTTCGCAGTATCTGTCGCAGGGCATCTCTTCCGACGAGCCGAAATCAAAAACTTACTTTGTTTCCTTCCTCCACCTTGACGTTGTTGAATAGCGATATTTACAATTTCGCTGGACTTCTACATCTACTACCCTCACCAATTCTTCGTGGCATAAGGGCATCGGAACTTCTGGTCGGAGGTTCAACTACATCAAAAGGCGCTTTGGCAGGACAACAACATCCTGCAGATCTTGTTCATCCGTCAGCGAGTAAAAGTTCTCGTCGGCAACACGGTACCGCAAGAACCCGAGAAAGCCGCGGGCACGAAGAAGACCGCACAAGATTTTCATCAACTCGCACTCCTTTATCATTATCCCACCAAAAGCGCACGATGAGCAGCACTACGCGTGGGCCGGATTTCCAGGCGAGCAAGGTGACGGAGCCGGAGTGGGAGAAAACTGCGAAGGATCCAAATGCGCTGCTGGTGGACGTCCGCACGCCGGAGGAGTTTGCGGAAAAGCAGGTGCCCAATTCGGTCAACATCTCTATTCGGATGACAGACGATCCGATCGCGGCCTTCAACGCCGCTAGTCAATTGCTGCCTGCGGACGACAAGGCAAAGCCGATTCTGGTCTACTGTGCGGTGGGTGGACGGTATCCCAGGAAAAAAGTGATACAGTTACACATTTGTTGGAGTTTCTGCATCACAAAGTTGCTCGACATGCCAAAGCAAACCTGTGATGCGCAGACTATAAGGGAAAACACGAATTAAATGAGGCTGCCAAGCATGTCCTGCATGACAAAGGTTGCCTGTCTTGCTTGTTTCGCAACACAGTGTGTGACTGTAACACTTTTTTCTTCGCATAGACGGGCGCAGAGGGCCGCGGACGCCTTGAGGGAACTCGGGTAGTCGCTACTTATCGTTAATAGGGATAGGCATTACAAAAGTATCGCACTAGTAGAAATAGCATGACAAGTTCTTCCAGAAGGAAAAACGAATGATAAATTTGTATTGCTATACGTGAAGCTAAGAAGCCAGATCTGTCATGCTGTAGTACTGCGATGGCACAGACACGATCGCTGAAAAAATTGTTGAACAAATGAAACCAGGTATTCAAATGTGAAGAATGGCGGTGGGATATCAAAAGGAAAAATCCCCCCTCCCCATATCAAAACGGAAATCTGTAATGCAGATTTGTTGTCACAAATCAGCTTTGTCATGCTACACGGGAAAAGATGCGGACTGTAGTGCTGGGTGGCGTGGCGAAGCCTTGCATCTTCAGCATGAGAGGAGGCATCTGAGAGTGGGAAACAGCATGACAAATTGTCTGCAAACGAGGCAACGGCTGCGGCTCTTGGCCTTCTAGCATGACAAATCGATTTGTGACCTCAAATAAAGCATCACAAATTTCGTTTTCGATATGGGGAGGGGGGATTTTTCCTTGCGATATGGGATCGATGAAGTGAAAGAATTGGTTGTTGGATGAGCAGCTGCGAAGAGGTTGCAGCATCGTGAACAAGATGACTTGGCTCCGCGAAACAAATGCAAAGAAATGGAGAGCTGGCGCGTACTACGACGTCGCTCTACTTCCAAGAAATGAAAAAATGAGAACAACATGTTGAACAAGCGAAACGAAAAATTTATGAAACTCTACGATTATACGGACGGAAAATCTTTGATTGAGTACGTCTACGTGTCTGCAGAAAATTATGAAGCGCTGTTCTAATCGTGGCATTCGTCGCTTGAATTGTTATGGCATCTATTTCCGTTTCTGAAGTGAATATATAATATCAGGAAGATCATTATTTGCGCCATGAAACAAAAAACCACCACAGCGACAAAAACCGGGTGATCGATGTAAAATGGGCGATGAATTACAGATAGTACAACTACGCCACGACCACAGCTTTCATCTCTTTTCAGTTCTAGTTCTCGCGACTCGCAGCACGACTGTACTTTGAAAATAAAGTGTCCGCAACGTCGCATACACAAGGATACAGGAGTACTAGACAAGAAGAACTAGAACCCGCGGAAAAAGTTGTATCATTACAGTTACGAAAATGACCTTCGACGCCTCGGAAGAAACGCCCTACGGGGGCCGCCTGGCGTGCCCGCAGCCGGATTGCGGCAGCACGGAGTTTGAGCCGGAGGACCCGGAAGACGAGCATGGCCCCGCGATGTGCCTCTCCTGCGGCGAGAGTCTCCCCTACGAGGAATTCCCCTGGGTGAAGAAATTTGCCAATTTTGTCGTTGGAAAAGTTGAATCCGCCGAGCCATCCGGAAAGAAGTTGAACAAGTTGCAGGTTAGGATAAGAGAAGAAGAAAACGACGACGAAGAAGACAAGAAGACCCTATTGACCATCGTCACCAACGATGTGAAGGTCAAAGTCGGTGAGCATGTGGTGGTCGCGCAGGTCGGCGCAATCGTGCCGGCGGGGAAATTATGGATTGTAAAAATGTCTGGGTCTGGAAGAATGCATGTTTGTCATGCTTGTCTGGCATGACCAAAAAGTTTGTGATGCGTGTCCAAGAAGAGACCCTCACCCTGTGGCCTGTCATGCAAAAACGCAGTTTGTCATGCGAAAAACGCAACACAAAGAAGCGCAGATCATATTTTTCATGCTTGGCTGTGCATTACAGAGCATTCATTATTCCCAACGCAGCATTACAAATTTCCAGACCCAGACATTTTTGCAATCCATAGAAATCTGTCGAGGACGGCGGAACTTCAGTGCAGAAGGCCTCGGTGGGCGGGTCGGCGTCGGAGGGCATGCTCTGCGACTCCACAATGCTCAGCTGGGTTGGGGGAGCGAAGGGCGTGGCGGTGCGGTTGGATCCAGCAGGGTTTCCGGTCGGCAGCAAACCGCCGGAGAACAGACCGACGGGGGGTGGAAAATGATAAATGAAGGCTGTAGCTGTTGGAAAGCAAGGACGAAAAAGTCGTGCTTTAAAAGTGCCTAGCTGGATTAACGCTAACGAAGTTGCTGGAACACTTCCTGGCAAGGAGCAACACAAGAGAATTAATATCATGTCGAAGCAACTTTGTACGTGTTTCTGTTTGCTGGCTTCGGCTTGCAGTAGTTCCAGAGATTTTTTGTCGGAAAACGACAGCACGACGACTTGTATTCTTAGTAAACACGAGGAACATAAACTCGCACTGATTTACTTGAGCTTTTTTACCGTTCTACGCGTGTGCCGCAGTTGTGGGGTCGTTGCGACGCGATTTGTTGTTCATCAACGCACAGGTAGAAGTAGAGCCTGGTCCGGTATTTCAATTTCTCGGTCCGATATTCGTTGGGCAGCGGCACCAGACCCCGTGGTGTAATATTCTGACACTTTGGATGAAGATGTCCATGTCATCCAAACGATGAATTACATGTTGGAGAGATGAGAGAGAGGAAACAAATAAGAATCGACATGATGTTGACGAAAAACATGCTAGTTTTGGCTACCTTGAGCGACGATAGCAAAAAAAATCTGCTGCAAGACGATCCACCTCGGTCGCACACAGGGCCCTCTTCATCAACACTTTTTCCCTTTTTCTGGTACAGTATTTTTTCCCCACACGACGACGCAACATATTTTTTTTCTTTGCCTGACTATGTTTGTACAATACTTTTCGCTCTTCGTTTTTCTTTTGCGATGGCGATCCCTTGTTAGCTTGTCGCTCTATTCTGTCAGCTCCTGCTGGGGTGCTTGTGCTTCCACGTATTTGCACACGCCCTAACAGCGCCAAGCCAGACGCCCGACCGGCATCAACTACGTTGTTTTCTAGAAAATGTTTCGGGTCGCCAGGCAGTTTTTTTGACTAGTCTCCGGCTAACCCTATTACAGAAATGAATCCTGATCCAAACCACAAGCACAACAGTGCCTCAAATATCACCCGTATGGTTCCTAGGTTGAGCCAGGAGTGCATGATCTACTTGTAAGAACGCATGTGATACTTATCTTCTGTAGATGGTATTCGCCTTCGAAAGCAGTAGTACAACTACTAGCGCAAGGAGGGCTGGTGCAGGCTAGCAGTGCTACTACTGCTTAACCCAGCACCTCCTGCACCTCCGTTTGCTTCGACCCAGCCACTTACCACAGCGGCCCTAGCATGGGAAACGTGAACACCGGCAGCGGTAGTCAGGAGAAAGACCCCTCGAAGGGCGACACTGCACCACCGGAGCAGGGCGAACCTGGATGGTGTTTGATCCAGCCGATCCGCGTGTACTCACCGACTGCACAATCGAATGCAGCTGCGAGAACATCAAAGTCAAAGGACCACAACAGGAAGGAACTGTCGGCGTGTAGTAGGGGCCCCTTGCAGAAACTTAGCAGTGTCGTGCTTGGCGGTGGAGCGCTGGCAGAAGATGTTAATTCTGCCCAACCAGCTGAGAAAATTATAGACGACAATGAAACTGACTACGACGAGGAAGATGACTGGCTCGCAATCGAGGACTTCGCAGAGGTCATCAACGAGGCAGATAGGACGTCGCCGTCGACCGAAGGCGATAATTCTGGTGCGCAGGGCGGAGAAATGAACCAAATTGCAACTACTATCTCCTGGACAGACTACGTAAAAACGGCCGGGAACTACATCAATGAGCTGGCGTATGACAGTGCACAACTCCGCCTCTCCCTCATTTGTCATGCAAAAACCCAAATCCAGTTATTTGTTGCTTTCTTGTGGCACTGTTTGCATGACAAATTCCGGATGAAGCCCAAAGAGTACTACACTAAGCACACACATTTGTCATGCAGAGGCTCCACGTGTGGTGGTGTTTGTATTGCTGTTCATGGCATCCAAATGGGGGGGGGAGTTGTGCACTTTTATATGGCGAAGGAGTACTTACCGACACCGGCGGATTTGACCTCCGAGCAGTTTTTTCTGCACCAACAGAGCGGCAGCTTTGACGCACACGTAACGACCACTTTTTCTACCCGCCCGTCGCAAGCAGGGGGAAGTGCAGCAGTAGGTCCGTCAGATCGATTAAACGTCCAGGATGGTCGTGGACCACGAGGAGAGAACTACAGGATAGAAAAGACAAAATCCGTTTCCTCCGCCGGGGATACATATACAACAAGCGCCGCGGAACAAACATTAAAGCTCGGAAGGAATCTGTCCACCGGGAGTGGCGTTAGCAATCTGGGCGTTTCACGCTCCGCGACGCTGGTAATATTCATTCAGAAGTACCCACGGGCCTTGCTATTGCGACGGAAGTTTGCGCAGAGACAAGAAGGTTGTACTTCTAGTTCCACTGCTCAGCTGTCGATGAAAAATAAAGATAGGACGACAATTGGTGCCACCTCTGGTAAATGTGTAGAAGCCGACGAGTCAATGCAAGACGATTCGTCAGTGGTGATCGAGGCTGAGTCATCCAGGAAAAAAACTGCGTAAGTGTAACTTTCTATGGAGAGCAGCATCACAAATTCGTTTTGCATTTTTACCGGGAACAAAGGAACCTGTCATGCGCAGCCAGTATTAGTGGAAACGCGGATCATGAAAGTCAAAGTAGCTTATGACGCAAGTCCAGCATGACAAGTGATAACTGTTCTACATAATTCAGCATCACAAATTTACACTCGCTTAGTTTTTTTCTTGGATATGAGTGGCGCGAGGTTTCGAAGAAGGAGAACGTGGACGAATTTTCCCCTCAGGTTCTATCCTGTGCAAAAGTATCGTACTCGTATTGCAGTCATGCATTACGCATTTTTTTCTCAAGGTAAATCCGCATTACTAATTTTATTTCTCATGCTGAGGGAATTTGTCATGCATTTATACGAGTGCGATACTTTTGCAGTTCATAGATTCTCCTCGAGGATAACCTTAGCAAGCTGCTCGGAAAAGTGACCGAGACGCTCAAGGTGAAAAAGGGGTTCACGTTGCGCGACGTATAGAAGTGCACAACTCCCCCTCCCCCTCATTTGTATTGCATGAACAGCAATACAAGCGCCAGCAAGAATACAGATTTCGCATGACAAATTTGGACAGGATTGTAGTGCTATTTGGGCTGCCAGAACTTGTCATGCAAACAGTGCCGAGAGCCAAGGCGTAAATTAGGTATTTTGCATGACAAATGAGGGGGAGGGGGAGTTGTGCACTCTCATACGACGAAGCTGAAGTCGCGAAGGAAGACGCAGCAGAGCTTGCGAAGGAACAGCCTAAAAAGCTGCTTGAGAAAAACAAAAATAGTAGCGGGAGCACGAAGATGAACATGAACATGAACGACACAACGAAAGCACCAGCAGAACTATTAACTGCCGCGCAATTTTCAGGAACCGCAAGCGTAACTTCGTCCACCGCAGTGACCACAGCAGCCTCGACAACGACCTCGACTACAGCAGCAGCAAGTGGGATCTCCAACAGCGTGGGAGCAACGACGAATCTTGCCGTTAGCTCTTCCTGCGCCAGCAGTGCATCGGTTTTTGAGAGTGGAAAAGTGGTGCAGTTAGTGGGAACCGAGGGAATCGACTGCGCGCGAATATTATGCATTGCAAAAGTATCGTACTCGTATAAATGCAGTCATGCATTACAAATTTCCTCAGCATGAGAAATAAAATTTGTAAATGCGGATTTAGCTTCAGAAAAGTGCTGCAATACGAGTACGGTACAACTTTTGCACAGGATAAATCTGGTTCCCGAGCAGCGCGGCGTCGCACAGCAGCAGTCGGGCGTTTTCTCTGTACAATCCGCGTGTGGAGGTGAGCCGCATTTGGTGCGCAGTCGACTGGACCTGCTGGGGCACGATTCCGAATCTGCGCGAAATACACTTTTACGACAGCCAAGGAACGCAAACCCACGTGTACAAGCACGAAGACTGATAGATAAGGCGAACGTTTTAGATAGAAGTTCAAGTGAGACCGAAACGCAGACAGATGCACGAAACAAAAGCACGAATAGCAGTACTGAAAGAGACCACGCCCCCGGGAAGCAGCGCTACTTTGGGAGCGGGAGGCAGCGCTTTGATGTTGTGTATGTGTTTATAAGTTTTTGATGTTCAAGTTCATCTGGTGCTGCCGGTCGATTTGCACCTGTCTCATCTTCAAACAATTTCTCGTCGCCCAATTCGGTGGATGAAGTGCTCTGATGTGAATACTTACTTCTGAGATGTGGATGTAGATGTTTATGTATTTGTTCTCGTATGCGTACAGTATCCTCCGTTCTGTCATGGTTCACGTGATAGTATACTGCTAAGTTCCTCTTCATGTGCTGCTTGTTCTACTTGTACTTTTAGTTTCGCTTCCGGGACAAAAATCCTAAAAGCCGCACCTATTTGAGAACTACGAACAAGAGAATTTGTCCTTGGTCTTGCGCTTGCCTGCCCTTCCTCGGAATTATAAAATTGTTTTCGTGCTGTGGTCTCCTTTGCTACTCTTCCACCGAGAAACAGCATGGAGCGACTTGTAGAGGGTCGTGCGGGGAGCACGGATGACCATGACGAAGCACAGAGGAACGGTGTCGGCAACAGCCATGTGGAGGTCGGTGGTTCGGATTCCCCCCAAATGTTCTTAAGGCGCGACCTCCGCGACCTCCAACTCGAACCAGTTGACGAGCTGCAAGCAGAAGAAGAGCAAGAACACATAAACCAGGAGCGAGCGCTGCGCACGGCGTTGCGTCACCGCCACAGCCCGCCGCCCGGCTTTTGCTGCCCCATTTCCGGTTGCCTCATGCAGAACCCGGTGGCCGTGACGCCGCACGGCCACGCCTACGAATTTGCAAATATCAACGACTTTGCGGTCAAGACCGGCCGGGACTACATCACCGGGGAAGCGGTGGGGTTGAGGAAAACGAAAAGGAGGAACATCGTTGTGCCTAAGACGAAACGTGGTTGTGATTCGGGTTGTTTGGCGCAGCACGATCCGCAGCTGCCAGAAAAAAATGTTAAAGTGGCCACGACCTCAACTACAACCACAGGGAAGAGTAGAGAAGCATCTGTCTATCCAAGATCGAAGCCCAGCACATCACCGCGCGAAGCTGAGACAGCAGAAACTTCTGGCAAAGATGGTCATCTCGTCGAGCAGGTGCAGGAAGTAGATGTGCAATTACAACCTGACGAGCAGGAGTTCTTTGTGTTTGAGGTGATCCATGCCCCGTTTCCCTGGCTGCAGCGCGCCATCGAAGAGTGGAAGGCTAGTTTCAAGAAGATGGCCGACCATCGGCTTCCCCCGCCAGACAAAGACCTGCAGGTCATGCAACTGCTCCGGAAAACGGAGTACTTCTTACTATGCAGATTGCAAAAGTACTATATCTTCGCACTAGTGTAATAAATACATCGCGTTACCAGTTTATTTTCAGAAGGTGGACAAAAACAAATGGACATGGAGTTCGGAGTTGTAATGCTGATTTGGCTATAGAAACACGATTTCTTCTGTCATGCGTGATTACAATGAGAATGAGCAGTATAATTACTCTTGCAGCGCATTCTCCCTTCACATCAACCAACTCGAACTCCGCGAGGAGGTCGCGAAAGGGTGGACATGTTCAACAAGAACATCAGAGCAAATTACAACTACCGCCGCGCGAAAAGACCAAACCGAGACGCATCATCAAAATGACGGCACACGACGACCGCAGCAAGAGCGTCAGGCCCAATTATCTCTGTCACCGGTGCGGGAGCTGCAGCCGGGGTCTACTGTTGAACCAGCTGAAAATACCGTTACCACCACACTGGGGAGAACTGCGGGACCTGCGGCCAAGAACGGGCCTCCGCCGTCCCACCGCGGCGAAGCTGATGTTCTACTTGCGGAGGGGGATCAGGCAACAAGTGCAACCACTTCATCTTCGTCTCTGGGTTCGAAATTTTTGAGCAAATTTAGCTCCTTTCTAAATCTGCTGGAGTCTAGCTATCACGAGCGCAAGGAGCGCGCAGCGGCCGTCGAGAGTAGAGATGATGAGAAGAAGATGTTAGTGAACTACAACTACCAGGAAACAGACGAAGTCAACCTAGAAGGTGGTGCACCTCCTCATGTACATGTTGCGAATAAACGGAAAAAAATAAGTCCTGTTCCCGACTATTGGTGGAAGGACCCGTCCCGGCCGTTTCCGCGGGCCGCGGGCATCCGTAACACAGACGTGTACCGCGGCCCGGAGTTGCCCTTCCAGCTGGCGACGGAGGATCCGTATGGTCCACAGTAAATTTCCTGTCCACGACGACGACCGACAAACGCGGTCTCTGCATGACAAAGCTTGCCTTCGATCCTAAGTAGTTAGCATGACAAGTGGCAACTACATGCTCTAAGTTGGAGAACAAATAATTATCGATGCATTTTGTGCGTGTGGTAGTACGGGAATAAATTTAGTGTGGATAGTCTGTGTCTCGACTTTATGAGCAGCGAGAGCAGGAAAAATGAGGAGTGGGCGCGGAAAAGACAATCGGAACAGCAGCAGCTGCTGCAAGTGGGCGAGCACCTAGATCATGTTCATGCTCGTCGTGGCGGTGGCCTATCACAGTTGCACTACATGCGGTCGCGAGATCAGGAATATTTGATACACCATTCTGGAAGTGCTGGACGAGAGCGGAAAAGCAAAAAAGCGAAGATTGAAAAAAATACACCGAATTTTGCTTCTGTTGACGCTGGACAATTAAACATTAAGCGCAAGAATAAGGAGAAGGACAACACGACCAAGGCCACGGGAGGCGGTGTCCTCGTGAATATCGCCGGGGGAGGCGGGCGCGGAACCGCAGATCATGAGCGGGGAGCAATGTTGTTTCCAGGAAGTGAGGGTGGGAAACGAGGAGAAGGTCATCAACCAGTGGCAGTGCAGCAGCTTGAGCTTCTGGGGCAAGAACTAACTCAGGATCGCCAAGCAGAACTACTGCTGCACCAGCAACCAGTGCAGCTGTTGCCAGGAAATGGCACTTTTTTCGGTGGCGGAGCGGCGTCCTCTTCCGTCTTGTGTCGCCAAGTAGATCAGGAGAAGTACAACGGCACGACAACACACGACAACAACCACGCTTCCCCCGGCCAAAATTATAACCAGCACCACTATCAACAAAACCCCATGCCTGCACTGATGCCAATGCAGTTGGCAGACGGCAGTACGGTCTACACTTACGCTCCAATAAGTAGCGTCGCAAGTTGCAAAATAAAAAATCACGGCAAAAATATGCAACAGCACCAGCTGCACCAGTCCTCCGTCATTGACAGCTGCCGACAGCAGCAGCCAGCAAACAACTTTGGCGAGAGGTTCAATCCAACCACCTATCAGCAGCAGATCATGCAGGGAACTACAATGCAGAAGATGGCGGTCGTAGACGAGCACCTCCGAGAGAAATCATTCCAGGGGGACCCGCAAGAGCCAAAGCAGTCCCTTCTCCTGCCAGATTCGAAGATCGATTCCCACCACCAACGGCAGATCATGATCAACAATTGGGGCGCAGGAACTTCTGCATCAAAGAACATGCCTTTTGAAGATATGGACTCTTCTTCCGAAGATATCACGCCGGGGTCCAGTGGGAGCGGCAGTGGATCCGGCAGTGTCGCGGGTCGGGCCTCAGCAGGCCGAGTAGAGATAAAAAATGCCTTACAGGGGCGCTGCGGACAGAAGCAAGGGGCGCAGAAGAGTGCCAGGAGCACGACTCGGGTTACTGTACAACGGGGACATCAAAACAGAAAGACTGCAAATACGAGGCGGCGAATGCCAAACGGACGGTACGCTCCTGCTGGTGGGTCCTCGAAACCGCAAGGGATAGCGAAGTGAGTAACGATATTATCGTTACCCGCTGAAAGTGAAATAGCGCGCGGGCACGACCGAAAAAATCCAATGTTGAGATGTGATCATGGACTTATCTGATAAGACAGAAGTTTTTGTCAGAAAGATGGTCGTAGATAAGACAGATTCGAGATACATGCAGAGCCATATTAACTCATACCCACAGAAAAGACCCGCTCCAAGTTGTGTCCGATTTCAACTCTGAAAAAAAATGATGAATCACCGGAAAATACGAGGATTTTGTTTTTGGTATTTTCTGTACGTGCTGCAAAATCCAATTCCAATCACAGAAAAGTAGAACCAACTTGTTGTTCCCTTCAAGATAAATTAAAATTAGATTCCCATGGACCTTCATCTTGGCGTAACATGAAATAAAAGAAGATGAAGAACTAAGGAAACCGGCTAGAGCCGGATTTTTTCTGCGCTTCTTGCAATCAGGAACAGGATCAATTGGACTGGATCGAGACCAAATGAAAACCTACCGATGGCACTGCTTTTCGTTCACCATTGGCGTTGAAGATTTGATTCCGTTCATTCGCGACTTGGACTTGATACATCATGCCATGTTCATTTTCTGATTTTTTTTCTTGCTTTTTTCAGCGTGCTGTACAGTAGTCTCTGTGTGCCCTCTGTGAAGGACAAGAAACTTTTTTTTGTTATGGAGACATTGTACTAGTAGAAGGACACAAGTATTGCCATCGTTGTAATAAAGATTTTCTCTCAACAGGCAAAGAAAATACATCCACTATGTCCACGGAAGAACCGAGAACGACGGGTCGCGCCACGGCCGCCGCTGTGGTTGGTGGCGTTCGCTCGGGGCGGCGGCAGCGCATGGGCACGTCGACCGGCCCGACGTCGGGAAGCGGGGCGAGCACAAAGAAGTTTTCGGGCAACAACGAGGACGGCGTCGGGCCGAAAATTCACCCGGCGCTGTTTTTGGGTCTCACCTTTGTCTTCATGATCGTCCTCCTCTGCCTGCAGTTCTTCGCCAAGATTTCCAAGGTCTCCGCACGCTTTGACACTACTGGGTCTGGCGGGTCCGAGATGTAAAACTCAATAGAAGATACGATGTTGACAACTACCCCAACTTCAGCTAGCATGCATGTCTTGGTCGGGCTTCGTAGTAGAAACCTGCGTGTCACGACGAATCCGATCCGGTGGAGGTAGATGAACACGGGTTATTTTGCTGTGTGGCCGGTGTGATCTCTCGTCCGGATTTGATGAGTAGATCAGTTCACCCGAGGACTGCTTCTGTGACAAGTGCGAAAATAAAGGGGGATTGAAGAATGGCACTACAGCCGCCCAAGAGAACGCCTAGAAGCAGCATGCTGCAACCTGGTCGTGCGCTATTGATTTTAAGTCCTTAATACCGCCCCAGTTGATGTGTATTTTCCCCCGTAGAATAGATCTCTACTCGCTGTCTCTACTGGTAGGTGGCAGCGACCCAAAATTTGGTCGGGATCTACGTGGCGAGCTACAATAATTGGTGCGCAGTTTGTTGTGCACCGCTCGTCCGCTGGTGTCCCAGCATCCGTCTGCCAGTCTTGCGAAGATGTTCTACACGCGTTGGCTCTTGATGATGTATAAATATTCAACACTAAAAGATCTATTACCGACGAGGAGCACAGCGTCGTTCTTGCGCAAAATTAAAGCGATCCTTAACACAGCCAAAAATACAGCAACAGCATTGCGCCCGCGACCTCAACAGCACTTGAAGCAATTTGATGAATATGATATGGAATTACGCCATGCCCATATACAACTACTAATTGATGCGCGTCCGCATTAGAAAACTTTAGTTTTCAATTTGCTATATCAGAAGAACGCAAATTCCAAAAAAGATCGAAACAACGAAGCTTGCACTCATTCTGTTAAGCGTGCAGGTGGAGCTCATTTCAAAGAGACTTCAACGCTTTCAACTTCTATTGTTTGTGTTTCACCTTGCGACGAGGTTCATCACAATACAAAATGCACAAAAACCCGATCATCGCTGGTCCTTCCATTTTACGAAAGAAAAAACTTCCACAAGTAAAGAATTTCGTGCCAATATTTTGTCACAGGGCGCAGTGTAGCCGACCAGAATCATCATCAGTTTTGAACACCAATAGAACGCCGTTAGGGATAGAAGATTTTGCTTTATTTCAAAGAAGAGTAGACTCTTTCATCCTACTAGCTACAACTTGTAGGTCTAAACTAGCTCGTCCGCGAACTACCCAGCGAAAAATGTCTGACACCCCTGCTGCTGGAGGACGGTTGGCCGTCGGAGCCGGTTTGCGAACGGCCGGTCGCCGCCCGGGGCGCCAGGAGGCGAGCAAGAGCAAGGATACCGTTGCGGGACAGCCGACCAACAACTTGCTGCGGTTCTCGAGCGAGGGGGACGGCACCGGGTTGAAGGTGGGGCCGGTCACGGTGCTGGTGATGGCTCTGAGCTACATGGTCATCGTCGTGTTCCTGCACATATGCATTGCAAAAGTATCGTACTACTAGTGGAAATTGCATGACAAATCTTAATGCAAAGAAGAAAAGTGTAATGTGTAATGCTGATTTACGTAAAGATACAGGATTTGTCATGCGTCACAGCTAAATCGTGCGATACTTTTGGAGTGGATAGTACATCATGACCAAATTCAAGACGATGATGATGTCGTCCGGCGGCGGAGAAGAGCTGTAGACCTGACAGTTCGAACAAGGTAGATAAATATATAGTTGTTTAGAATGAATTAATTCTCTAATTCATGCTGTACAACCTGTGACTTTCGTCAAATCGAATAATGCGTAGAAGTTCTTGCTACAGATAAAGCTAGGCAGTGTTTTGTCGTTGTGCGTTTTTTTCATACGTTGTATCTTCATTGTGACTAATATTCGCTAATCAGGTAACAAAGCTAGGAGAACGCGCAAGAGGTACTGCTTCGAGAAGATGACCAAACGACGGAAAAATAAACGGACTTCAAGCCAATGTCCGGTGTGCTGAGAGGGGCTGAAGTTTTTTTTAGCGACTTCTACTGTAATATGTCGGCGGAGTAATGCGGAACCATGAACAAATGGGCTCTCGAAGCAGGTTTATCAGCAAATTTTTAAGAAACTAGGTTCACTCCTCCGAGTAAATGCCTTTTTATGTACCTCTATACTTATCACTTTTTGTTTTTGCGTACTTACTTACTTACTTTAAATGTTGTCGTCATCACAGTCTCACCTCTCAATTTTATCAGATTTTACATTCACTTCTACGTTGATGTTAAGTGTTTACTGACAGTCAAAAGCAAAAAATCCTCCGACGCCCGGACCCTTTGGGTGAAAATGTAAGTTTGCTACTGCGACACGACACGCGAGGAAGCTCCTTCGTGGAGGAGCGGATAAAAGGGTCATGCGACAGGACTTTTGGACTTTTCCGATGAAAAAGAATTCGTACTCGTAGGTGCTGCTCACTTTCTCTCGTCCTGGTGGAAGAGCCTTCGTTCAGGGAAAGCTCTCATTAGACTGTTTGATGAGATTCTCCAACTTCGTTTGTAATAACCCAGATGTAAGTACTACTTCTACCCCGCCCGATTTACAATGCCCAAAAAATGAAAAAAACAAGTCGCTGCTTCAATGGAGATGCGCAAAATCGCATTGCGCGTGCGCCGACGACGTTTGGGCTTATTGTTCTCGATTCATAAAGATAAATCTTTTTGATTGCGTTTGAAGACCTTCTGTCCCTACAAAAGTGCATCCTCTCCTACACATGCTGAGAGCGAAAAATATTGAGAGGAAGAGTTCACCCGCTTGGTGCTGAATCAAGTCGCTGACATGCAGAAGCCGCGCGACGCGATCTGACTGCAAGGGAAAGAAAGAAGCAATGCCACCGCAGCAGGCGCAGGCTCAGATGATCCGGCCCTAGAGTTAGACCAAAGTCCATGAACATAAAGCAAGACACGACTAGCGTATACATTCTATTAAGTACAATTCCGTAGGTCTCGGTGAGTGTGAGTCACAGTCTCATCAATCTACTACACCTGTTGAAAATGGCAAGCCGTCACCTCCTGGCTTCCGTCGTGAAGACGGCGGTTTTCCCGTGCCTCCTCTCCTGGCCTCTCGCCACGTTTTTCCAAGTGCTTCCGGTTTCGGGAAATTTGCGAGGAAAATCTGAGACAGCGGAGATTCCCCCCCCCCCGACGACGACCACGAATCTGCATTCTCCGCCTACGGTTTCGCACCCGGACGCCGCTAACACGGCCGCCCTGCTCGACCTCCTCATGAACGAGAAGGACCACGACGCGACGCAGCAAAAGGAGGCTTTGCTCGCTGCTGGGTACCCGGAGCCGCAGGTGATGAAATTGTAATTGATGCTCTTGCTGAAGCGCTTTGCTTTAACTGCTCTGCTGCTTCCTCGACGTGAGGCATTTTTTTTTGATAACCTCCATAAACAGGATCGATGTGTTGGTGTTGCTGCAGTGTGGTCATTCATTTTCATTCGGATTTTTTGTACGCGTTTACTTCTCAGGTGAAGCTGATGATGACCGTGTTGACGGATCCGGCGAGTGGTAGTACGTATGAAGAACGGACGGAGAACGTCGCGGCAGCCTACCAGCGCGGTCTTTTTTACGGATTTTGTCGCGCTGGACCAGGACGGAAGCGAGAAGTTGACCGAGAAGGAGTGTCCGCTGTTAGTCGAAAAAGGGCTGGGGCTCGGCATAACAGCTTTTGTTGCTGCTTCTGCGGCGAGCGACGAGGCAGCAACTCTGCAGGTCTCCGCAACCGGTCAAATCGACGCCGGGGCGCCGGAGGATTTTGCCGGCAAGAAGACGGAACAGGCCTCCTTGCTGGAAGTGGTTTCGGGGCACAAGGAATGGGCAAAGCGTGGCAGGTTCCATTCAGCTTGTCACGCCCCCGCCACGATGGAACGTGTGCACTCCGAGTTACACGACGTGTTGACGAAATCGCGCGAGGTGCTCTTTGATGTCAAGAAAAAATACTGGAAGACGGATGAGGGGAAGGTGGCCACACCACACGACGCCCTCCGCTTTAAGGCGGCTCTTAGCAGCATCAAGCGCGGCCTCCATCAACTTGAGCGGTTGGCGGAGCACGAGGAGGCGGAGAGCATCCTCTCCGTCGCCAAGTCCATGATTCCATCCAAAATTTCCAATATGGTCACGGTATCACATGTAAAAATGTCTGGGTCTGGAACAATGCAACTTGTCATGCTAAATCTGAAGCATGCAAAAATCTGTGTTGCGTGATTACCAAAAGTTGTCCAGTTTTGACCAAGTCGGGAGGGAGTTTCTCATGCAGGATAGGCATGATGAGAGAGATCGCACAGAATCTGTCATGCTAGGTCCTGCATTCCAGACGAGACCTCATGGGTCATGGAAAAGCTGCGTGACACATCGCGCATTGTTCTTCCAGACCAAGATATTTTTGCATTTCATACAGGGGCGGCCCCACGAACCATGAAAAGAGCTTGGACTTTCTGAAGAAATTGCTCGACGAGGTAGAGGCGGCCGAAGAAAACTTCTTCCCAAAGTTCGAACGCGTCCAACACGACTACTTTAATCTGTGGAAAACCGGAAACGCAAAAGTTGGCGACGGTCAGGTGTACGGGCGGACAGTAGAAGAGTTGGTCAACCAATTCCACAAGGAAGTGGGCCTGATTCATTATGGCCGTTGACCGGCGCCGGCTCGTCCGTCCTGCCTGGTTGACGCGTGGAAGCAAGCAGCACGTGGGCGAAGCCACGATGGTTTGTAAGGAAGAAAATTGAATCTACATCTGGCTCCCAAGGAGCCGCGTAGCACACCGCCGTGAGGGCAAGGAAGGAAATAGATTTATCTATGTTGCGTTGATAGTCGGTTTTTTTTTTGTAAAAATAACATGCGAGGCCTTGCCCCTTGACCACACGGGGGGCTTGAAATATTTCTTCAACGGTTGCAAGACTGACAGGTCCCTGCAATTTCGCAAGGAGTGCACCCATGTGCTCAAAAAGAACAATGCCAAGTGCAACATCGCGATTGATGAAAACATCAAAACATCATATCCGAATCGAAGTGCCGCACCAAGATCGATCACGATACGAAGGGGCTGCGGGTGTGGTCACTTGAAGCTTCGGGCACAGGTTTTTTGTGAAGTTACCCGACCCCCTGTATTCGGCTTCGTGCGTTCTCGAGTCATCTGATTTTATAATGGCGCTTCTTAGCCTATACTATTCGTTGTCCCTAGCAGCAAAAGCGCGCCCTCCTGCTAGGGGTGCTGAGAGTTTCAAAAATGCCTCTGACTGTAAGATCAGGATGTGATATCACATGGTAATTCTGAGTAAATACCTGAGTCCTTATTTCCATCGACCTGATTGCATGTGTTTGTGTCGAATATTAATGATTACAGGAGTGGCACCACCAGTTGCTGGACGAGCGGGGTACGTTCAGTACCAAATCTGAAATGTACTAACCAAAAAGAAAGATGTACTAAAACCACCACCAGGACCCCACGTTACTGATATTGAATTTATCTTCATTACGCTCCTTCCTAGATCGATGAAAACAAAGTTAAAAAGCAGATTGGCATTCTCGTAGTTCCGCCTACAGCAGCATGATTTTGGCAGTTTGGGTTTATTGCTGCGAATTTGTGCTACTGTAGTACAACTAGAACAATAGTCCAGCACCAGCATCCATTGTTCAGCTTTGCAAGTAGTAAATCAGATGACGTCGAAGATGGCGACCTTCTGATCCGAAACCTACTCCTACACTTTGCTCAAAATAATGAACCTTCGATTCACGTTTCGCGGGACGCCGTTCGACGTCCCGTTTGGGGACGGGGAGGAGCGGTTGGTTTTATCCTGTGCAAAAGTATCGTACTCGTAGTGCAGTCATGCATTACAAATCTTTTCCTCAAGGTAAATCCGAATTACAAATTTCATTTCTCATGCTGAGGAAATTTGTAATGCATTTATAGATACGAGTACGGTACTTTTGCAGTTCATAGGTTTCGCTGTTTGACATCTTGAAGGAGCTGTTCGACGTGCGTAAGGAAACCTGCACGATCATCTACCATGGCAAGAAGGTTTCGCCCTTTGTGAAAGCCAGAGACATGGTGCTCGGGCCGCAAGAAGATCATCCCAATCCGAATCATGCGGCATCACCATCACAACATCAAGATGACATTAACTCTAAAAACGTTGACGAGGAGATGAACTACGCGTCCGAGGCGGCAGTGCCGGAAAAACCCTCGGAAGTAGAGGAAATAAATGGAGGGGCGGGCTGCATAGTGGAGAGTGGTACTATGATCGTTGACGCCAGCAGCAGCACACTGGCACCATCTTCGTTCTCTTCATCTTCGCCCCGCCCCGCTCAGGTTGCTCTTCCTGTAGTGCAGCAGCTTCCGTCGTTTGTGAAGATCCTGTATGTATTGCAAATATGTCTGGGTCTGGAAGGTTGGAACTTGTAATGCTAGCCTTCCATACCTAGGAAATCTGTATTGCGCAACCAGCAAAAGCCGCAGCCTCTTTTGTACATGCAAACACGCAGTTTCTCATGCGGATTGCCTATGGGAGAGCGTTCCGGATGAAAGTTGTCATGCTAAATTGCATTCCGGGGAACTGTTTGTGTCTCCATCATCCACATTTTAGCATCACAAGTTTCCAGACCTAGACACATTTGCATTTGATATCCTGATTACCGGTAGCAGCGAGAAGGACATTGACTTTTTTCAAAAGGTATGCACTGCAAAAGTATCGTGCTCGTAGTAATTGCATTCATGCATTACACGTCTCTTTCTCAAGGTAAACCAGCATTACAGATTTAATCTGTAATGCTGGGTTAATTTGTAATGCAATAGCAATTCATTCTTGTACAATGCTTTTGCATTGCATAAAAGGCGAAGGCCGACCCGCTGGTGAAGGGGTTTGCGGCGCTTGAGCGGGATGAGAAGGCGCGGCGGCGGCGGGAACGCAAGCTCGCGAAGGAGAGTGGCGGCTTATCAAATGTAAAAATGTCTGGGTCTGGAAACTTGTAATGCTGAGTTGTGAATAGTGAATGGTCTGTAATGCATAGCGGCCAAGCATGAGAAATATTTCCGAGGCTTAGTGTTGCGCTTTCCGCATGACAAACGGCGTTTTTGCATGACAGGGCTGGCGAAAGCCTGCCATGGGTTTCACTATCCACGGGTGGTGTTGCGGGTATTCCTGGCGAAAGCCAAAAACCGGCAGAAAACGGGCCACGGCAGCGCTCTCGCTGGACATTACCAACATTTGTCCTGGCAGGGCCGTCCTCTTGCCGGACACAACCAACATCTGTCCGAAACAGCCTAGGGCGAAGACGACACCGTGAGGACGACCACAGGGGGTTCGTCTCAATGATGATGATGATGACAAGCAAAAGGGTCTCTTTCTGGACACGCATCACAGACTTTTCAGTCATGCCAGACAAGCATGACAAACCTTGCACCCTTCCAGACCCAGACATTTTTACATTTGATACGGCTGGGGGGGGAGTAAGATGCACGCGGAGTTTCGGTTTTCGAAGATCACGGCGGAGTACAAGTACAACACCCCGACGCCGTTCGAGGCCGAGAAATTGCTGACGAAGTTGGCCTATGCTCTGCAAAAGTGTTATATCGCACTCCTTTGATGAATTGCTGTCATGCATGACAAATATCTTCTTCTTTCCCAACTCGAATAATAGCAATGCAACTTTACAACTTTCATCATCACTTTTGTGCTTACCAAAATTTGTGATGCTAGTTACAGTTGATACTAGGTAGCGCGCTATTTTTGCAATGCATATGGCCCACGACCCGGCCATCGTGAAGATCATGACGGAAGAGAAACTGCACGTCGGGCTGTTGACGGAGATGTCTCCTGTATGAGAGTGCACAACTCCCTGTCGTTCTCATTTCTCATGCAAAATCCCAAATCCAAGTGCTTCCCTTGTATCGCTATTATGCATGACAGATTCAGGAAGCCCAAACAGTACTACACGAGGCGCATGAATTTGGCATGCACAGGCGTCACGTGTGGCGGTGTTTGTATTGCTGTTCGTGCAATAGGGGGGAGTTGTGCACTCTCATATCCTGCGGAGGCGCAGGCGCGGATGCAGATGGAGGGAAAGGACGGCGATCTGCTATGCGTTGCAAATATGTCGTCCTCTGGTGGAACTTGTCATGCCAAGTCTAGATCGTACAGAAATCTGTGTTGCATGAACGGAAAGAGTGGTCCTTCACTTCTCCCCACGCAATGGGTGGATTCCTCATGCGGAATAGGCATGTTATTTATGAAGCTCGTGCATAATCTGTAATGCGCCTTCGTGCATTCCAGACCATGTGCGTGATCCTAAAGATGCATGACAATCTTCCAGACCTCCCAGACATGTTTGCATTTGATATCTGCTCGGCTTCAACGAAAACGCAGGGGCGCGAATCGTGTTGCGGTTGCGAACCGACGACACCAAGGGGTTTCGGCCCTACCACGACTTAGTGAACACTCTGATCCACGAGTTGGTGCACAACACCTTCGGCCCGCACGACGACAAGTTCTGGAACCTGTTTCGCAACTACAAGAAGCGCTACGACCAGTTCCACGATTACTACTCCCGGAACGGGCAGAGCCTGATGGGTCGCGGCGGCGCCGCTGCAAACGTCGACTCCGATAGCGAGGGGGAGAAACCGCAGCGACTCGGGGGTGCGGCGCTGGAAAGCGTGGCTGGTGGTATTTCCATGGCGGGGAGTGGTCGTGAGGATGGGACTTTCACGCCGAGAAATCGACGGGAGCAGCTGGCCGAAATCGCGGAAAAGAGGATGAAACTGCTCGCATCTTCTTCTCCTTCTCCGCAGGTGGGTCGCGGAGCAGGTGCGAACAATACTACGAGTGACAGAAGAGAAGTAGAAGTGGATCAAGAACAATTACAAGCAGGAGGAGCTGGTGCTGCAGCTCCCGCGGCGCCAGGAGCAGTTGCAGGGAACGGTCGTATGGATGTGGTGTTAGACGACGCAAGCAAGAACGTGGTTTCTGTGCAGGAAATAAGCGACCACGAGATGATGTCCTATCAGCACCCCGAAAGGTGTCCTTGCGGAGTTTGCGAGCCGATATCTCGTCCAGTCATGGAACCTGTAGTTCCCATGGACGTTTGCAAAGAAGCCGGGACAGCACCAGCTGCGTCAGACGGAAATTTAGCGGAGCGGGTGACTGAGAGGACTGCTGCAGCATCTTTACTGCCATTGGACAGCGCACCGACAACCCAGCGGCCAAACGCAGCGGAGCAGGTGATGAACAAGCTGCCAGATGGACAGCAACATCCTGAAGACGATGACGAGCCCATGGAGGAACAAGAGCATGATCAACACCGGCCCGAGGAGCCGGTGTTTGACGAAGCGGAGTGGGCGGATTTGCTTGGGTTTGAGGGTGCGCAACTCCTCATCTCGGTGCGGAAAAATTTGCAAAAGCTGAAGCAGCAGAAAGGAGCATCAAGTAGCGAACATTTACTGACGTTGATTCAGCGTGTGTGCAGCAACCTGGTCCAGCACCCGACGGAGGAAAAGTACCGGCAGCTGCCGCTAAGCAACGCGAAAATACGCGCACTGGTCGACAACGCTGCCATATGCATTGCAAAAGTATCGCACTGCGTAGTACTTAATGGCATTACAAATTGGCTCAGCATGACAACTGGAATTTGTCATGCTGTTTTGCTTTGGGATGGAGATTTGTAATGCATGACTGCGATTACAACTACGAGTGCGATACTTTTGCACAGGATATGCCAGTGCGGCGATCCTGGACGCCATGGGTTTTCGCCGCGAACCGGACCGTATCCTGTGCAAAAGTATCGCACTTGTATTGCAATCATGCATTACAAATCTTTCTCTTAAGGTGAATCAGCATTACAAATTTTATCTCTCATGCTAAGGAAATTTCAATTTGTAATGCATTTGTACGAGTGCGATACTTTTGCGATTCATAGACCGCTTTTTCATCGCCCCGGCGCGCGTGGACCCCGGGAAGCTGATCATGCTGCGCGACATCATTGCGCAATTTGTCGTCGTACCCCCGACAGCGACATCAGCACCTCCTTCCACGGTGATGGTACCAGCGACGGGTGGCGGTGGAGCAGTACAGTGACAGCGATTTTTTCCGGACGTTAATGTTGCTTTGGTGCTGTTCGTTGTTGCGGCTTCCAAGTCCGAAGCCGAACAAGTGAAGTACTTTCTACGAAAATGAAGATACCCCATCCTGACACTGTTTGTGCTATCGTTTCAGAAACAAAAGAACTCCTCCTGAAAAATTTCTTTCCAGAAACCGTGTTGGCACCACTGATGATGAATGTATACCCTTTTGTTGTACGATGTGGCTCTTTCATGAGGTACGAGAAAAAACCTTGTTGTTGAATATGTTGGACACCGATAAATTGATTGAATTTGGTGTGAAAAGAAAAAGAGAACAGACGTACTTCTTGATCGTCGAGAAGGAAAACTACAGGAAGACCATTGCCGATATTACAGATTGGTTGTTGCGTTCTGGGGCGGCGCTATCATGGTTAGACTTCTTTCCACCTGCTCGAGGCCGAGCGTAGTAAAAAGAGGGATGGAAAAATATCTTCTTAGTGCTCGCTCTCCGGAAGGTGACACATGCATCTTCACTGGGAATCAGAGCAGATGGAGATGCCCGACAGCGAGAGAGTTGGATCAGTGCGATAATCTATAGTTTTGTTGTCTTCTTCTGAGTGTCTGTGTCTGTGTCGGAGCGAGTTTGAGCTTCTTTTGCTAGATTTTTTCGAGTGAAGATCTTGCACTTGTTTCCCGAAAAAGAAATTTTGGTTTTCGCAGTGCCACTTTCTTGTTCTTTCCGCGACTACACGATCGAGGAGTCACAGAGCGACAGGAGCACCACAGGGCGTAGTGACCATCACCGCCGGAAGGTAGCTGCGACCGGGCGAGAAACAAAGAACTCGAAGATAAGTAAGTACTTTGTGCGGGGGCAGAGGAGGCAGCGCTTTTTCAGGACGCACGTATTGAAGGTGGACGCAGTGGAGCAGGTGTGGACGCAGTGCTGAAGCCGACTTGTTTGTCTTGCGTTCTTGCTGCGGCACAGCACGAGCACCCATTGTGTAACGGTGACGAGGACATCAACATCATCTGGCTCCTTTATACAGATCGAACAAGACAAGCACATCAAAACACGTCGCGAAGCAACACTAACGCACGACGAAATTGAAGTAAAAAGCGGGGCTGCAGCTGCAGCACAACATCACCCTTTTTTCTCGTGTTACTCGCACAGCATCAGCAGCATGGCAGCAGCACCTGCAGCGCCCCAGGGCCCCGTAATTACGGGAGAAATGCTCATTCTCAACGATGAGGTACCTCTTACGCCAATGCCGTTTTTTTCGTCTGTCGTTCAGGATCATTCTCCTGCTAATAGAAGTCATCGTCATGTCTACTGATGCAAATGTACGTGTATGCATAGATATGCGTAATGCTTTTTCTTGTACATGAAGGTTTATGTAAACCTAGACGTCGTGGTCGACCTCGCGCTTCCCACTGGGTTGCCGATGAAGGTGAAGCCAAAAATGAAGATATATTTCTCTTGCGACAACTGCACCTCAGATCGTCGACATGCTCCAACTGCTTGACTACGACGGCAAGGGGCAGTTTTGTGACAAGGAGATGATGCCCATGCCCCGCAGCTACTTCTCCGGCGCCGCCCCCAACGCCGCGTTGCAGTTCAAGTACTTTGCCCAGCTCTGCGCCTGGCTGTTCCGGCGGCTGCAGATCGAGCCCACCTGGGGCAAGTACGACGATCCCCAGACGATCTGCACGAACCTGTGCGTATTGCTAAAGGACGCCGGGGTGGCCGGCAGTGAGTCGGTGAGCCCCCAGAAGTTGAAACAGGGGTACGGGGAAAGCGTGCTGGGAATATTACACTCGCTCGTGAAACTGACCTTGCAGAGAGCGAATTTCCGATACAACCAGCCACAGTATGATACTGCATAAGTAGTACATTTGTCGTTCTTGTACTACTAGTTGTACTACTATCGCGTTTGCTACGAAAAATGTGCACTATCTTTATCGACAGCGAGTTTTTGTTCCGAGGCCTTTCGAGGTTGACAATTTTTTGCTGGCCCCGCGAACAACTATGACGTGCCCTATCATGCACAAATTCAGGTACCCCGACGAGGCGTTGGCTGACGAAGCCGAAGTCGATGACGATGCGCAGGGCAGCGACATAGAAGAGGAAGAGGTATCAACGGCAAATGTGTCATCTGCTGTGTCTCGAAGTAGATAGATTGCAGGAGTTCGTCTTCTTCATGCAGAAATTTCATGACCGACGACGGTGGTGATGCATGTTCATCAGGCGTCACAGCATTTATCGCGAAGGCTTGTTCATACCTATCTTGAATGAGGAATTCCCTCTCGTCGTGGCAACAAGAAGAAGTCGAGTGCCTTTTTGTTTTTTATGCTGCTCATGCAATGGGACAACATGAAGATGAACGGCGGATTGAAAGTTATCACATGCATATAAAAACAATCTCCTTCGCCCCCCAGACACATTTTCAATGCATAAGAGGGACTGCAACACAACGACGAAGAGGAATTCTTTCCAATGACGGACGAGCGCAACAATGCGTATCCCCCAGAAAAAGACCGGCAGGTCATATTTGTAATGCAAAAATAAATAGACAAAAGCACCTGCATTGCATACCCTAAACAGCATGCCATGGCTTCGCCCATGACAGATTTTCCCGTGTATTTATTTTTGCATTACAAATATGACCTGTCTGCCTTAATCTGTTGGATAATGCGGGCGCCATGCTGGAGGAGAGCGACACCTTCGAGGGCGTAATGGAGGCCACCATCGTATGGCGTTCTCAAACGTTACACTCTCAACTGTTACATTATTTGTCATGCAAAACTCTCATCAGTATCACTATCATCAAGCTGCTTCGCATGACAAATCTCCAAAGGGCTCGACAGCATTATAAAGCTGTGCCGAACCTGTAACGCAAAAGGCGCAATCTTCACCCTTGCACTTTTGCCATTCTTGCATTACAAATTCACTTAACAGTCGAGAATGTAACGTTTGGGAACGCCATACATCGATCCACAGCAGTGGGCGCTCGAGCTGGAGCGGGTCGGGCCGAAGCTCAAAGTCGCGGGCATGGAGCAGAACTCGAAGGAGTGGCGCGCACATTTGTCACAAACAAAAAGCTACCAGGAAGTACATGATTGACATTGATATATACACTTTAACTTTTACAGTTTTCTTGAGAAGGTTGAAAATTTTCAGTCTGATTGAGGTTGATGTTAAGTACGTTCATCATGCTTCTCCTTCTCCATGTTGAACTGGTAGAGGTACGGATACTGCAAGCCTTTTTCCTGGTACTGGGGTAGGAGTACTATCGACGTGATGACGTGCTGTGCTGCTTCCGCCCTACCAGTTGCAGAAGTGCCTGATAGATGATCTACAACTGGGAGTAGTTTAATATTGTTTCATCATGGTCATACAAGAAAATCCTTATCCTACCAACTCAGGTCATAGACGAAACGTTTCCGGAAGCACGGGGTGGCTTGGAAAATCTGCACAAGGAGCTGCATTCCTTGTCAGAGAGGATGCGAAACAAGGAGGCGTTTATCAACTCGCAGTTTGACCACCGCGCACTCGAGTTTCGAAATAGACAAGAGGAGCTTACACAGGTGCCACAAAAGTGAAAAGAAATGTAAAAATTCGAGTTCATGTACAACTACACAACCGCGTACAATTTCATTTTGTTTCCGAGTTATTTATTTCATGGAAATTGGACTCAAGTGGCGTTCGATCGCGCCTTCGACGCACTCGCACTCACTTGCATGTTTATCAAAAAAACCTTGCAGGTTACCCGACAGTACAACGAGCTGAATGAGGGCGTAATGAACCTCCAGATCGAACTCAAGGGCGTCACGGAGGAGTTAGACGAGGTCAAGGGGCGAATTATCACAGGAAATGGAAAATAAAGTGTTAAACTTTAATAACGGAATCTGTGATGCAGTAATGTAATCAGAAAACAGGTAAGGTGACCAGGAAATCTGTATTTTTGCATAGCATGCATTCTCGGTAAAATTTATCATGCACGACGGCAAAAATCTCTGATGGTGATGACCGTATAACAAGTGGACATTTTTTTTGTTTGATACGACTGGAGTCCTTGTCGACGACGGTGACCGATACCGCGCCCATAGTGAAGATAAAGGACGCCTTCCAAAAGCTGCGCGCCGAGACGCGACAAATCGAGGTGAAAATCGGGGTGGTCGGGCACACTTTGATGCAGGCGAAGCTTCGCCAGAAGAAATCCGACGGCCAAGGGATGCAACTGGCCGGGCCGCCGGAAGAGGGGGAGGTGTGAGAAGGTGGCATCAGTCTCGAAAGAACAGCTTGATGCACGTAAAAGAAGTAAGTACTCTGCGAAATAAAAGCAGACTCAATCAATCCTCGAAATGAAGAGCTGTGGTTGTAAGTAAAAAACTGCACCATGATGACCATATCGGGTTTTTGAAAGTTTAATGAAAAATGAAAACTTCTTCTTCTTCGCCGAAGAACATCATGATACTTCCGAGTACGCAAGTTTTTTAGTGCGCATCTTCATTCTCTAGTCGCGGAAAGGGAAACAAGAAGAACTGCAGGCTAGTTCTACTGCGGCTGCCTGGACGACCTGGTTATGAATATGTACTTGATTCAATTTCAAACTGTCGGGTTCGTGGTCCGAGCGCATTTTTTGTTTCGCGGAAACGGAGATTGTCACGAGCGGAACGGGATAGTGTAAAAATTATCTCGAACCCTGTTTGACGCACGGTGGCTGGAAGCGTTGTAGATGTAGATGACGCGTCTGAATAAGTACTAGACGTAGTATCCAAAATAAAGCAACAAATTTATTATACTCACTGTGATGAGCAGTTGACACGACCGACTGAGGGCTCTACTGTATGACTTTCTTAGACAACATAAAGATAAAGAGAGTACTAGCGCCCCCTGCTCCAAAGTGATCTTCCCGATTATCCGGATGCGATAAGTAGAGATTTGTGGACGGCCGAGAAGATGGCTGAACTGCGACACGACAACCAGCGGCGTTCAAAAAAATCGAAAAGAGCCGAGATGATGTCGAGGTGTGTGATGCATCTCCGCGATTGAACCGCATCGTCCGCGACGGAGCTGCCGCAGCTTCGGTTGGAAGCACAGGCAAAAGCAGCACACCACGATTGATAGATTTTTCTTACTTGCAGTCGCGGAGTAGAAGCCAAGAAGAAGAAAGATCATCATGACCACCACATCAGACCGGGGGAGCGAACTTCTACCAGCGGGCAACGTGAGCTGCACCACAGAGGTGGATGGCATTCCCTTCTCCAAGCTATCCATGGCGCTCGGGAAGGTTGGCAGGCCGGGAAAATCGGTCATGCAGCAACCCAGGTATCGATATTAATATCATGACTTGCAACCTCTAAAACAAAGCGACATCGGAAACTATCCTCGTTCGGGAACGAGGCGCACATACCCCGGATTTTTTCAAAAAGTGAGAACGCGGCGAGTTTTCGTGTGGGCTCTCTTTCGTTCCGGAACGAGAAACGCTGTGAGAATTCACTGAATTGCCACTCCAGGACTTTTCAGAGAGTGAGAACGCAGTGAATTCTTGCGCGGCTTCTCGTTCCGGAACGAGAAATGGAGTGAGAATTTACTGAATTCTCACTCCAGGATTTTTCAAAAAGTGAGAACTCAATGAGTTCTCACTTGGTTTTCGTTCCGGAACGAGAAATGGAGTGAGTAGAATTCACTGAATTCTCAATCCCGGAAAATTCGCGATCCAAAAGTGATTTTTTTCAAAAAGTGAAAACTCACTGAATTTTCACTCGATTTCTCGTTCCGGAACGAGAAGCCGAGTGAAAATTCAGTGAATTTTCACTTTTTGAAAAAAATCATTTTTGGATCACGAATGTTCCTGGAGAGAGACTTGAGCTCGCAGAGTGAAAATTTTCAAAAAGTGAAAATTCAGTGAATTTTCACTCGATTTCTCGTTCCGAAACGAGAAATCGAGTGAAAATTCAGTCCATGGCGCTCGGGAAGGTTGGCAGGCCGGGAAAATCGGTCATGCAGCAGCCCAGGTAAGTTGTATATGTTATGATGTGAAGAAGATGAAGAGCAGGAATCACTTTCACATTGTACTTATCTCAATTTTTTTTGGTGTTGGCGGTGTAGATAGTAGGTTTTTCCGTCGTAGTGTCCATTACCGTCCTGTCCGTCTACTACTAGGATAAATCGCCGCGGACAGACGTCCTTCCATCCTAAATACCTGAAGTTCTATTTTTCAACAGATCACTGGAGCGCGCTTTGGTCGCGAAGTGGTGGGGCCCGATTTCCGAGCGACTGGCGAACGAACAGGACATATGAAAGTGCGCAATTCAGTGTGGTTTTTCTGCCCCTCATTTTTCAGCGCAAATCCAAATGCAAACACGACCAAATGCTGCACTCTCTTGCTCTGCATTTTAGAAGCACGACTGTTTGCGTCACAACAGACCCGCCTTAACAGTAGCGCAATCCTTACCGCGCGGATAATTACTCATCTAGCAGGTCGTGCGTTTGAGTATCTCACAGAAAACAAAGTAAAATAAGACAGGCAGGGCGTATTTGGATTAAAGGCAGAAAACAAGTTAAGCAAAAAAAAATATGTCATGGACGAGTTGTCCATAGCATGTATTGCTCCTGCTGGTGCGCAGTAGACTTCTCAAATGAGGGGGACGAGGAGTTCGTGTTGCGCCTAATTCTCATACGACACCGTGGAAGACCAGAATGAGATCGAGGAAGAGGAGATCGTGAAGCTCTCGGGCGAGCTCATCATCCTCGAGCAGGAAATGACGACGTTTTGTGGCCGGCTGGAGACGGAGCTGCAGTTGTTGAAGGACCTGGAGTATCCTGTGCTGCAAAAGCATCGTACTCATTCAACTAGTCGCAATCTTTCATGAAAGATGTCCTTCGTCATCGTATATCTTTTTCTTGTTTTCCACCAGCATTACAAAAAGTTTCTATATCGGATGGCAAGTACTACGAGGACGTAGTACGATACTTTTGCCACGTATAAAGAGCTGCAAAGGATTGACTTGGCCCTGTACATTCAGAAAACGCAGGCCCACTCGGCCATCTGGTTCCAGTCTGTGGCGACCGATATGATCCACAGTGAATTTACCCTAGTACACGTACAAATTAAGTAGTGCAGCTTCTGCATGACAAACTTTGGCTTCGATCTTAGATAGCATGGCAAGCTGCTGTAGCTGCAACACTGTAAATTGATGAATTATAATTTGTGATGCATTTTACTACACGTACACGTGAACGTGTGCAGGAATTTTGTATTCCATAACCGAGCTGGACACGCACCGAAACGTCTTGAAGGCAAGCAGCGTTGATAGAAAAGCCGGCACTGGCAGCGCCAACAATTATTACACGACCCTCGGCGGGCCTCCATTTCCCCCCGGGAACAATCGGCTGCAAGGAGGGAGCGGGCGTCGCGGTAATGCCGGCGGAAGTGCTGGAAGCGGTGGAAACAGGAGGGGCAGGAATGGTGTGGACGCAGTTAAGGTAAGTACTAAAAGTAAAAGAAAAAGTAGTTTTTGGTAAGCTCCTCCTGCATGCGCCTTGTAATATGCTTGGAAGAACTCCATGAACAGCAGCAAGTAGACAACTCGATACGATGGATATATTGAATTTAAATAAAGATAAACCTATCTTTTATACGTACTTCTGTCTTTCAGCATCGCGGTCCGTACCTGGTCACTGCGGAGGCACTGGCACCAAGACAAACTGGCGATCGCGAGACGGACGCGAACACGTATCGGAATCGAGCGTCATCGGCCGTCGGGGAGGAGGTGCGCCGGATGAGCGTCGGCCAGGTATAGCCTGTGATGTCTGAACTGAAGTAAGTATCAAGAACACTGTGGCAACAATTTTTTGTTTGTTTGTGCGTTACACACTACTTTAGCTGCCGTGAGAAGCACAGATTTTGACTTCGAAAGGCGAAAATACTTTTTCTGAAATCTCACCCCACGACAACCAGGTGAACCGCGCCAGCATGCCTGCGGCGACACTCGATTGCGGTAGTCGCGCGCTGGCACTCACCACGTTTGCGCGCCGGAGTTCTCTGCGACGGCAGTCCCGACAGGAGCAACAGAGCGGCAGGCGCGACTCCGCGTCGACGTCCAGGCCGCTCTCCTCTGCCTCGCGGAGCAGCGTCCAATCCACGCCCAGCACACAGTCCAAAAGTGCGGGCAGGCAAGATCAAGAAGTTCTTGCAGAGGCCTCTGCTGGAGGTGAAACGACTGATCGAGAAGAACACGGTGTCGCTCCTTTTGGAGGAACTGCAGGTAGAGCAGAGCCGATTAGTGACAGTTCGACGGAGAACAAGCAGCCTGGTAGCCCTTCAACCTCCCCCGCGGCAAGCGCAATTGATCCACCTCTTGATCAAGACAAAGTGAAAGTAACGGGCGAACTCATGCAGATGGATCAAAGCACGAGAACTAGTGGTATTAAGCACAACCCGGAGCCGGACCGCGTTGATAAGAACTTCTCCCAGCAACAGCCAGCAGTTAATACGGTGAAAAGGTCTATTCTGAAGAACAGCACCACGAGGGACAACTTCTTTGTTGGAGCCGGCGGTGCCGCGCCACCGGCCGCCTCGTCGCAGTCGCTCGGCGCGCGGTTTCGGGGCGCGCGCGTGTCTGTGGTGGACGAGTTTTCGGGCAAAAATGACGCGGAAGGTATGTTCTTCGGTACGTCGCAACATGGTGGTGTGGGCGGCGAAAACGGCTTTTCTACTAGTACAACTCGCAGTGCTCCTCCGGCTGGGACATCAAACCAGAACAAGCACACGGTCGATGTAGCCGACGTAGACTTCCTGGTCGAGGACCCGATGGACCACGGGCAGGGTCGCAGTGAAAACACGACAGCACGCGACCAGCTTGTTCCCAGCAGACCAATTACGTTGCTGACCTCTAGCGGTCAGGAACATGAGGACGAATTGGAAGAAGTTATCCCCTCGTTCTCGCCGCACCTGCCAATCAAGAACGTGTTTCGCACGGCCGAGGAAGCGAGGCTGGCCGCGGAAGAAACCGAGTCGCTGCGGTTACGCCAGTTTGAGGAGTCCGTACTGAAAACCACCGCGGCGCGAGTAAAAACCCAGAACTTGTTTATGAGATTGCACAACTCGACGTCGAACTCCCCCACGACTGCGCCCTCATTACTATCTAAACTGCAGCAGCTGGTCAAAAATGCATGCGAGGGGTATGTTCGGGGGTATGTTCGGGGGTGTGTCAGGGGTATGCAAATGGCAGTCAATCACGACCTGAGTACACATTTTTGGCGAAAAAGCAGAAGGTGGGGTATAAACATACCCCAGACACACCCCAGACACACCCCAGACACACCCCAGACATACCCCAGACAGACCCCCGAACACACCCCAGGCAAAAAGTCCGAACATACCCCAGACACACCCCGGACACACCCCGGGCAGACTTTCGGACACACCCCGGGCAGACTTTCGGACACACCCCGGCCAAGCTTTCGGATTACTATTTAAACTGCAGCAACTGCCCAAAAATGTCCATTTGGGGGGTGTTCCGGGGTATGTTCCGACCCCTGTTCCGGGGTATCAGTCACGACCTGAATCGGCAAAAACGTCCTGCACTCCCCAAAACATACCCCACACCGGACTCCGGAAAAGCGACGTCCGACCCCGGACCTCACTTTTCGAGAGTCGGGTCCGACCCCGAGCCTGACTGTCGGAAAGTGGCTCCCGGGGTATGGTCTATGGTATGTCTCGGGGTGTGTTCTGGGGTATGTTTCGGGGTGTGTTCTGGGGTATGTTTCGGGGTGTGTTCTGGGGTATCAAATACGACCTGAATTGGCAAAAAACCTCCTGCACAACTCAAAACGCGCCCCCCGACTGACTTCGGAAAAGAAACACCCGACCCCGGGCGCCACTTTTCAAGAGTGAGGCCCGACCCCGGGGGCCGAAGGTTGGTTGCCTATTCATTGGGCGGGGCGCCCCGCCAAGGGGCGCAGAAACAGGTCCGCGCGCCCGGGTTTGGGAGAACAGGGGCAAGGAAGGACGCGTCCTCCCTTGGTCGTGACTAGTCCTTTGGGGGGGCGCCCCGCCCAGGGGCGCAGAAACAGGTCCGCGCGCCCTGGTTCGGCGGGACAGGCGCAAGGAAGGCCACGCCCTCGGTTGGTCCGTCTTGGGTAATCCTTTGGGGGGGGCGCCCCGCCCAGGGGCGCAGAAACAGGTCCGCGCGCCCTGGTTCGGGAGAACAGCCCCCGGGAAGGCCGCGTCCTACCTTGGTCGTGGGTAGTCCTTTGAGGGGGGGCGCCCCGCCAAGGGGCGCAGAAACAGGTCCGCGCGCCCGGGTTTGGGAGAACAGGGGCAAGGAAGGGCGTGTCCTCCCTTGGTCGTGACTAGTCCTTTGGGGGGGGCGCCCCGCCCAGGGGCGCAGAAACAGGTCCGCGCGCCCTGGTTCGGGCGGACAGCCTCCAGGAAGTCCGCGCCCTCGGTTGGTCGTGGGTAGTCCTTTGGGGGGGGCGCCCCGCCCGGGGGTGCAGGCAGAAACGGGTCGGTCCGCGCGCCCTGGTTCGGGAGGACAGCCTCCAGGAAGTCCGCGCCCTCGGTTGGTCGGCAGTAGTCCTATGGGGGGGGCGCCCCGCCCAGGGGCGCAGGAACAGGTCCGCGCGCCTTGGTTCGGGAGAACAGCCCCCAGGAAGGCCGCGCCCTCGGTTGGCCGTGGGGAGTCCTTTGGGGGGGGGGCGCCCCGCCGAGGGGGGCAGAAAAGGGCGCACTTTTCCAGGGGGGGCGCCGGCTCCACGGGCGGCAGGGCCATCCCGTTCTGTCGCAAAAAAAATAAAAATCCTGCCGCATCATGGGCAAGAAAAGCCACCGCGGGTGGCTCTTCTTCGCTGCAAGGTCGCAGCGCGGGGACTCTGTCCCCGCGCCATGACCTTGTTTGTCATGCTGCAAAAAGTCAAGTTCACCCGTTGTTCCCTCCAGTAGACACACTGTTTTCATGACACGCTCCGTCGACACCCAAAAGCACTTCTACTTTATTGCCATGCAAAAAGCTGCACTCTTGGTTGCCGACGTGCCTGTTGCAGTTCAGACATCACAAATGAGGGGGACCACAAGGGGGAGTTCTTGTGCACTCTTATACTCTTGACGGAAGAGCAAGAAACGCTGCAAGTGGCGCTGAAGGAGATGGACAAACTGATCGCGAGCGCATCGAAGACGCTTGTGCGGCTGCGAGAGATCCGAGACGTGTTTCAGGTGTGCATCCGCGATATGCATCGGAAAAAGTTGTTGTAGTAAGTGGAAGTTGTACATTCATAATATCGTGCCGTGACGCTTGCATTGCATTTGCAAGAATTGCACATGGATCATCATTTTCCCGTGACACAACAACTTTTTGGCGGCATTCGTGAGAAGAAACGCAAAATCAAGGCCAGGGAGCAGGCGCTGGAGTCGCGAAGACGGATTTACCAACCCCAAGTGGCGCAAAACCCGACGAGTGCGTTGATCGCGGCGTGAGTTTAAATTGTTTACAGGTCTTAATGACGCAGCAGCGTCTTATTTCTCGTTTCTTTGTGTCTACGAGGTCTGTTTCGTGGATTCATTTGATTATTCATCCCAGGTACTAGCAATGATAACCGACAAGAAACACGGACGTGCTGATGCTGAACAAGTGTAGAATTGTGTCACGTCAAAATCAAATACAGTTTAATACAAGAGAGGTGCGCTTCTAGCGACCACATCACATTCACACATTCTATGTACTAAATCTATCAAAGCCGTCAGAGGGCAGTAGAACGCAGTTATAATGATGAATGATGTTACATACTAAAATTTTGCATGAGTGTACCTGTACTGCTATCTTGAGCTTACACACGGGCTGATTGTATAAATATCCAGCGCCAGCAGGTGCGTGCTGCAAAAGCAATAGAAGGCGCATTATGGAAACGCTGAGTCAACACACCTGTCACTCGCACTCCGAAAAAATACAAAGCCATGAGACGATTCAACACAGTACGAAAATTAACGAAAATCAAAATTGGTAAGACGTAGCAGCAGATATTCTTTCGCTCTTTACCTGCAGTGCCAGGAAATTCATTGGAGGTTGTTTCCTTTGTTCTTGGTGTATCTTTAAGTCTCCGTCTCAGGTTGAGCCTCAGCAGCGCCGTCGCTGTGTACTAGTACACTGGACAAAGGTTTCAAGTAGGTACTGAGAAAGCAAATCACTATCACTATGCCTGACTACTTCCACACGAATTCGAATTAGAAAGCTACGCGCCACAGGAATAATATCAGCCTTATGTTGTTTATTCTCGTTTTTCGTTTTCCACATCAGCCACATCATTAAAAGCCAACAAATTAAGGAGAAGCAAGAAGGATTAGGACTATGCTGAATATTTTTTTGAGTCGAGGCATAAAAATGTCGGAGGTTACGTCGACTCAAGTACGTCGCGTTGAGGTGGCGCAGCAGGTGCAGGGGGCTACTTGTTCATCTGGGGGCAACACTATACTGCGGGAGCTTGTAGTCGTGAAGCTGCAAGGGTGGAGATCCATCTGCTGCCACGACCGCGGTGTCTCCTGACTTGGCAACTCAGGGGACCTCCTACCATCGCAGCACGGTCGGACATCTTGATGTTGATCTTGAACCCCTCCCCCGCATGGTTGTAAGTACTATTGCAGCACGTTCGGTCATCTTCAAGTTGACCTCCCCGGTTCTGTTTCACGCTCAAACTGTACAAGACCCTAACAACAAGTAGCCGCGGAAGTAGGTCAAGTTGCCGGAGAAGAGCCGACTTCTCTCTAGCACTACAGCAGGCCCCAGCAGGAAGCTGCACTTCTACGCGACAACAGCGTCAGGTCCAGACGTGACGACGAGGATTGTTCTCTAATTCATAAAGGAAAATTTAAATCGATCATGGCGGCCGCAGCCATTTTACCGTCGGAGCGGCGCTCGGCCTCCGAGGAACTCCAGTTCTTTGAGGAAGAGGGTGACTTCTGTATTGGCGGGATCGAGTTGCCGGTCGACGACTCACCGGGCTCGCTCAGCGGGCTTTCGGTGGACGAAGACGACCCATCCGGGCTCTCGTCCACCTGGAACAACGCATCTGGTTCCGGCATGCTGCTTACGAAAGTGCACAAGAACCTACTTCCCCCTCATTTGTAATATTGCATGAACAGCAATACAATTACAAACACCACGACCACACGTGAAGCCTGTGCATGACAAACTCATGCACTTCCAGTGTACTTAGTAGTGTTTATTGGGCAGCTCCCTCCCGAACCTGTCATGCAAACAGTGCCAGAGGTGGGAAGCGCTTGAATTTGGGGTTTTGCATGACAAATGAGGGGAAAAGAATTGTGCACTCTCATACTGCTTGAACACCAGCTGAAGAAGTTCGACGCGACAGGCAACATGCTTCATTTTGAGCAACAGCATCACAACTATCAGATCCCGTCTTCAGCCGCTGGCGGAGCAGTAGCAGGAGGTGCTGGCGGTCCCCCGATGTTTAGTAATATCGACCACCAGTTTATTTCTTCTACTTCCCAAGTCCACCTACAACCTACGTCCATGGCGACCGGGGGGCTGGCTGCGCAACTGAGCAGTACGCCGGGCGCGCAGGCGGTGCCGCTTCTCGACGGGACGAGTTGCACTTCTATGCGGGACAGCGAGCCACACTGCGTCGATCTGTTCGCCGGGGCGATGGCTATGCCGACTCCGGTAGTGGCGCTACCGACGCCGTCGCAGTCGCCGAGTCGGGCCGTCAGTCACGTGACCGGGATGCTAACGCGGACGCTCGAGCGGGTATGACAGTGCACAACTCCCCCGCCTCCCCCTCATTTGTATAGCACGAAGAACGGCAATTACAAGCGTCATCGAGAATGCAGATTTTGCATCACAAATTTGCACAGGAGTGTAGTGCTTTTTGGGCTCCTGCCCGAACTAGTCATGCAAAAAGTGCCAAGAGGCAAAGGGTGGGCTCGCTTCTTGGTATGTTGCATTACAAAGGAGGGGGAGGGGGAGTTGTGCACTCTCATAGCGGGGATCTGAAGATCACTCCGCGAGTGGGGGAGGGGGAGGTAACTTAGTTATAAAAACTCGAACTTTTTTTTTTCGGTGTGAGCAGGTTGTTGTTCTCTTCTTTCTACGCGGTTGTACTATTTCAATGATCAGTGCGCGTTGTACGAACATTTTTTTGGGCCATACATAAACATTACAGTCCACAGCGCAAGTCTATTGAAAAATGAAAATCAATTATTCTATCCGTACAGGCTCCGACCGTACGCGTTCACCATCTCCCTGCCTCGTCCGCGTTGCGCCAACCGAAAGTGCGCTGGCCGGGATTGTGCCGCTCGTTACGTCAGATCTGGTAGAGCACGTCGTCGACTTCGATGCGCTGTTTCCGATCCATTGGGAGCACCGGCACCAATTTCGGGGCAGCGGTGCGCCAACTAGTCCGGGAGGGAGCAGTTTGCCACCGCAAGGTGATGTCGATCATGACGACGAGGTGGATGTGGTGCCCGATGCTGGAATGAATCCAGTTGAAGTTGATCCTGAAGACCACCAGCACCATGATGATGATGTTCTTTTCCGAAGAGGACAAGCAGCTTCCGAGGGCGAAGGAGCAACAAGCGAAATGACTGGGACCACTCCGAAGCTCCTGCAATACGATCCTCCCACAAGGAAAAATAATAAACCGTTGGTCGTCGACCACGACGGCGCTGGTGTAACTCACGTCCCCCCACGACCGGCCACACCATCTGGCGGACCTCCACTCGGAGCAGGAGGAGAAACAAATCTTCCAGGTGGAGCTGCAAATCCAAATAAGGATGGCGAGGTCATCACGAAGGAGGCCGTCAACATGGATGTCGCTGCCGGGAATGTGATCCTCGGAGGCGGTCTCGCACTGCAGTCGCCACTGTGTACTAGCAATATAACAAAAAGAACTTCTCTTGGAGAAGATGCTGGTGCTAGTGCTGGTACTCTTACGCAGGAGCCTAGTAATCCAGGAAGAACAGTGCCTGCTGCAAGCGTAGACCAAGACATGGCGCATGAGGACCAGCAGCACGAGGTTGAACAGGGGAACAAGAAAGATGGAAACATCCACCTGGAGCATCAAGAGACTTTTGCGTCAAACCATCACAAAAATATGGCCTCCTCGAAGACCAGCACTTCGCAGCACAGCACGACGGGGACGCTGATTCAGCAAGTTTCATCATCACCACCACCATCTTTGCTGCAGCAGGAAGAAAAAGAGATATTAAACGCAGGAGGACCTTCTACTTCCTCGATGTTGATGCCCTCGACCACGCCACAGAAATGCCTGAAGCTTGCGAACTACGACAAAATTTTGATGTTCTTAGATTACGACGGGACGTTGCGAGAGTTTGAGGACGACCCGGTCGCGGCGGTCCCGACGGACAACTTGAATAACCTGCTGCATTTACTTTCGCATTCGCTGAAAGAAAAGTTGAAGGTGGTCATCATCAGCGGGCGCGACGCCGGGTTTTTGGATAACTACATGGGGAAGCAGCACCAGGGCCTCACGCTAGTTGCGGAACACGGTTACCAGATCCGCCATGCATACGAAACCGAGTGGACCATCGCGGGGACGACCTCGACCGGCGGGGGTATATGGATTGCAAAAGTATCGCACTTGTATGGCAATCGTGCAACACAAGTCTGCAATCGCGCAACACAATTTCAATTGTGCAACACAAATCTCATTCCGAAGGCTAAGCCTAAGGTGAACCCGCATTTTTACAAAGTCAATTTGTGATGTTGCTATGAAGGAGTTTGTCATGCGATTTCTACTAAGTGCGATGCTTGATTTGCACGGGATACTAGGGCACCAGCTTCAGCGACGTCACCTCGTCCATGGCGACTGGCGGCGGCCCAACGATGGCCGCCGACGCGCTGCTGGATAATTTGAACCTGCTTGGCACGACGACTGGCGCGGTAGTTGGTGCAGCAGGAGCCAGCGGTGGAAGTAGTAGTACCAACTTGCTCGTGCCGACACTGAGCCAAGTCTCCACCGCGACGGACCATGCGACATCGCTCGGGACGATGAACTCTCCCTCGCCGGCATCCGGCGGGTTGAACCTGCACACCAGTACTACCACAGCTATGGGCAGTAATGCTATTTCGACCGCCTCTGGTGGTGCTGGTGCGGGCACGACACAAAACACAGTTGCAGCTTCCGGAGCAGCAACTTCTTCGATGCAGCACCTGCAGCAGCAAATTCCCTCGCCCTCGGGCGGTGGGACCACGAGCGGGTCGATGTTGTCCACCACGACGATGCTGGGCTCCTCTTCCACGAATGCACCCGGCGGAGGGCCAGCTGTAGTATCATCTTCACAGCAAGAAATGACCAGTGGCAGTGCCTTATGCATTGCAAAAGTATCGTACTCGTATAAATGCATTCCAAATTTCCTCAGCATGAGAAATGAAATTTGTAATGTAGATTTGCCTTAGGAACAAGATTTGTATATGCAAGATTATACGAGTACGATACTTTTGCACAGGATATACCTCGTCGCAACTTTTTGACCACCAGCAGGACTGGCGGTCGGCGGTGATGAACGAGATGAAAAAGCTATCACAGGAAAAAATGTTAACGTTTATGAAATTTGTGATGCGGCAAGGCATCACAAAGCGTGCCCAAATTTGTCATGCATAGCATGCATACTATGCTAAATTTGTGACGCATGGCTGCAATCTGTGAAAAAGAAAAACTGTATTAACGTTAACACTTGTTCTTGTGATAAAAGCTCGCGAACGTGCACGGATCCTTTGTGGAGGAAAAGACCAAGTTATGACAGTGCACAACTCTCCCTCCCCCTCATTTGTGATGCGAATTACCAAATTCACGCTAAGCCTTGAAGCACTGTTTGCATCACAAGTTGTGGCCGTCCAAATAGCACTGCACTCCTGCACAGATTTGTCATGCAAAACCTGCATTCTTGCTGACGCTTGTATTGCTGTCCATGCCATACAAATGAGGGGGAGGGGCAGTTTTGCACAGTCATACAAATCCCTGGTCTGGCACTACCGCGCGTGCCGGCCGGAGGAGGGGCAGGAGGGCGTGGACCAGTTGCTGCAACTGCTGGAGTTTTCCCTCCAGTACCCCATGGCGCGGGTTTCGCGGGGCAACAAGATGATCGAGGTCTTCGGGCCGCAGGGCCCGACTAAGGGCGGGGCAATGCGGGACCTGATTTTACGGTTCCTGCACGAGTTCGGGGAGTCCTGCCGCACGCTGGTCTTCTGCGCTGGGGACGACGTATATGCATTGCAAAAGTATCGTACTCGTAGTAATCGCATTTATGCATGACAAATCTTTTTCTCAAGGGGAATGAGCATTACAAATTCAATTTGTATTGCTGGGCTAATTTGTCATGCAATTGCTACTAGTACGATGCTTTTGCAATTCATAACGTCACGGACGAGACCATGTTCGCTCTGGCGGATATCCTGTGCAAAAGTATCGTACTCGTAGTCATCGCAGTCATGCATTACAAATCTCTTTCCTAAGGCAAACCTGCATTGCAAATTTTATTTCTAATGCTGAGGAAATTTGTCATGCGATTTATACTAGTACGATGCTTTTGCATTTCATAGCGGACGACGAGGCCCTGTTCTCCCGGAAAACGCACCTCTTGTCGATCAAGGTACGGTGAAAGGACGTTTGACGTGTAGCTTTCCCTTTCTATGGGTTTCCATTTCCTCGAATTATATATAGCTGAGGCAGTCAAGTGTAAAGAGATTATCTTCGCAGAAATAAACACTCCCTCCAAAAAAGAATATATCGATTTCCTATCGTAAATTTATTACCGTCTTGCATTTATTTATATTTCGACAACCAAAAGCCTGCCGCAAAAAAATTCAATGGGTGTCTATCATGCCGAAAAAATCTCTTCATTTCAGGTGGGCCAAGGCAAGACGCTAGCGCGATACCGGGTCGAAAATCCGAGCGAGCTGCGATTGGTTCTGTCCGCCATGTTGCAGAAATTCGGCTACTCGCCGCTAAACTCCGGTCTCCTTAGTACTACCCAGGACCCGCCACTCGCGGGGGCGGCGTTGCTTTCTCCGCCGGTGCTGGTGGAGGGTCACGCGGACACGTTCCCGGCGCGGCCCGGCGCGAAGCCTACCGTCGATGAGTTGTTCGGGAATAGTACTAATTCTGCGGCTGAGGTGGCGGTTTTGAAAAATGACGATCCGGGGGACGAGCACCACTAAGAATGCCTGTGTCCTGTCAGTTATGAAGAGGATCACCAGCAGCAGCACTGTTTCGTCGCTTCGCGAACAATACGCTCCCGAACTTGAAGATGAACATATATTTGTTCCGTCCTGGTGATGCACATCAGGACGAGCGTGAAGAGCTGCAAGAAGACTTCAGGTGGAGGTAGTTCTGGCTCCCTTGGGAAGCATCCTTGGGTCGCGTTGTGCCCACAGATATATAATTTTTACACTCTACTTCTGCAATTATTTTTGCAAATGATAATGAACGTTGGTATGACTATGATTGAAGATGTCCGCTGTACGAAATGAAAACGCCCCTACTTCTTCGACCCTTTGTGTGGTTCTATCTGTATTCAGTTGATGACCCTTTATCGATATTTTGCTAGCAGTACTTACGTGCGGTCGTGTAGTGCATTGTCCAGTTGTAAGTAGTTCTGCAACTTCAAGCACATGAAGAACCATTCACCGGCGCCGAGGACCCCTCGATGACTTTGCTGAAATGGAAACACGCCAGTGCGCATTGTTATTTTTACGCGAAGATGCTTCTTGTACACTCGTACTATCACGTGTTGAAGTGGCTGAAGCTACTGTGCACAAAATAAGCTAAAGCCGATGTGCGAACATGCAGTCTGCTTGATATCATGCAGACATGACATCAGTCGTGCATGTCCGCCCGGAGGTGTAGTTTCGGTGTACATCAAGGGTTGTTCTCTTCGATCTGCGAGGTTTATTGCTCTTCTACCAACTACAACAAGGCAACAACAGGAAGTATTCTAGCTCCTGGTGGTGGGTCATGTTTGTAGAGACGGTTTACCGAATCAGTAACATGATTTCGCAAGATGACAGGAAAGCTGTGATGAATTCGAGTTCCGCGAATGTACTTGTTGACCTATGTGTTTACACTCAGCAGCCTTCAGCTTCCCGTGATTGGTGGATCATTTGAAAAAAAAGGGACGCTGCTGAAAGACGAGCATCAGTTTTTTTCATTCCGATACACCAGAAGGCACACGACAAAATGATCTGGTCTTTACCTTACTATTCTAGCAACAAAAAGATGTGGCCATTACGGGAAGACGAGTGGTCTCCATTGTTGTGCCATGATATCTTGTCATTTTTTGACCATGAAGATCAACAAAGAACGTCCCCTCCACTCGTCGTGTAGCTCCATGACCATATCATGACTCCCATGATCGGTGGCCATCCTCATTTTCTTTTCATAGTCGTTTTCTTTTGTCGATACCGCTTGTCGATCGTCGTTCTGGCCATCTAATGAGGTCCAAAAATGATCATGTAGGTACTAGCTGCAGCAGCTTCCCTTTGCTTTCCAAGTTGCCGACCAAGGCACTGGACATATTAGAAGATCAAGAATATATAGTTTTACCAAAGCAGATTCTTTTTCGAAGAATTTTTCCTCCAGCAGGACATCGTTGTAGCATACGAAAAACTTCCAGCATCAACATGCGTGTGACGCTGAGTCACTTTTTTGGCACGGTTTTCGCGGCGACCTGCCTCGTTGTTTTCCTCTTCGAGCACCGGTGGCAGGGTCGTCTGTACGAGTGCGCGAACCTGTTCGAAAAGGATATCATCTGTAAAAGCATGCCCACACCATAGTCAAGATGGGAAGTCTGCAACACAAGTTCCCAAGTTTTGGGAGTTCTGCATGACAAATTTGGCCTCGCAGTGTGATCCTGTTTAGCAAGTTCAGCAGCATCACAGAGGCAGCACAGCATGCCGATTGGAGCATGACAAATTGCGAAGCACGAATAGAAAATGCCTCTCATGGGGCTCCGCATGAGAAGCATTTTTACCATGCAGATTTACATGACAACTCGGGGGGGGGACGTTTTTACTCAGGATAAAGGACGGGACTACCTCAAAGACCTGGCCGGCGTTGCCGATTTTTCCGCAAATCTCCCTCATCGGCGTGCTCGCGCTGGTGCAAATTCTGCGCTGCGTTTCCCACACGACGTCGACTTCTGCCCGAATCTTAAAGGTGGATAAGTCGACGTGTGGTCGCGAAGAACATCAACATCAAGGAGTCACCACCAGCAGGGGGCGCAATGAGGTGGATCATAGAAAAAATAATGGGTACATCAACAACCAAACTGTGGATATGGCCGTACCACAACAACATCGAAATAAAAGGATCAACTGGAGCGCCGTCTTCGTGGCCCTTCTCTGGACCGCGCATTTTCTTGCATCCTGGCTGACGATGTTGGCCATTACACTGTGGGCCCCCGAATTTCTCCAGTACGCCTCTGCCAAGAAGCATTTCCAGGACACCTGCGGACCGCCCGCGAGCAGTTATTATAGTACCAGCGACCCGGCGCCGGCGAGTTCGTCGGCGTTGAGTTTCATCGTCCACCCGGGGCTCGCCGTGGCCTGGTATGCGTGGTTTGCGTGCAACTACCTGGTCATCCGGACGATCTACAAAACGGACCCTTTTCTGTTGCAGAATTACCTCTATCAAATGCAAAAGCGTCTGGGTCTGGAACGTTGCAAGACTTGTCATGCAAGTTTTCCATGACCCATGAGGTCTGGAATGCGAGACCTAGCGTGACAGATTCTTTCAGGCCTCTATCATGCCTTTTCTGCATGAGAAACTCCATCTCAACTTGGTCAAAAGCTGACAGCTTTGAGTACTCACGCAACACAGATTTTTGCATCGTTCAGATTTAGCATGACAAGTTGCAGTGTTCCAGGCCCAGACATTTTTACATTTGATAACCTGTGTCTCTGCCAGTGTGTCGACGATGTCGTCGTGGTGGGACGAGCAGGGGAGGTATGGCAATGCACAACTCCCCCTCCCCCTCATTTGTCATGCGAAATACCAAATCTACTCTTTTCTTTATTTTGGCACATCTTGCATGACAGATTTCGGAAGCCGAAACAGCACTAGAATCGGTAGCGAATTTGTCATGCAAAAGCTGCATTTATGCCAGCACTTGCGTTGCTGCTTATGCCATGCAAATGAGGGGGAGGGGGAGTTGTGCACTCTCATAAGAGGAACATCAACGGCGAGCACAGACACAGACACAGTCCAACCTCTGCTCACGGGAATTTTTCTTAGAAGAGGAGGTCCAACATGATGTGCAGCCGTCGCACGTGCAACAAGCGGATGTTACGAATAGAAATGTCAAAATGTTGACCAGCGCGAGGACCAGCACAGAAGACTTCAATTACGTCGCACAACATCAAGCAGATAGTCATTTATTTGGGGAGGAACAAACGACGGCAAGAACGCCAGCAGTGCCGGTTGATATTTCATCTGTAGCTGCACCGAACAGCAATACGAATACTAAATGTAGGTGCTGTGCCCTGATCTGTGCCTGTTTCTGCGGCCGTAGCTTTGGTGGAAACGACAACCAGGAGCACATCATTGACGTAGGGGCCCGGGCGCGTGAACAGCAACGGCCAGGCTTGACAGGGAGCTTGGAAACAAGTAGTTCTTCTACGTCCTCTCCAAGGCGACGACCCGTGCTGAGCAGTTTGCTTTTCAAGTTTCTCAACTTGGTTTTCTTCCTCGTCGTGCAAAACCTCACGTTCGGAACGGTGCTCTCCCACCGACAGACTACCTGGGTGCAACTGCTGTGGACGATTCGGTACCTCACGGTTGCGCTCTGGATCCAGTGCTTCATCCTGGACACACTGTACCTCAGTGTCCCGGCCGTGCCGCCTATCGTGGTGCAGTATCTGCAGCACATTGCCTGGGGCGGGGTCTTCGCCCGGGGTGGAGGTAGTGCTGGTTTTTCTACCCCTGATGATGTTGGACGAGAAGTGGGTGGAGGTAGCACTTCTTTTAGTACCGGAGTTGTAGACCCCGACGCGCCACAGCACGGCGGACGACGCATGATCACACAAAATGGAGATGGACTGGGCGACGTAAGAAATAAGCTAAAGAACTTCAACGCGGCCGCGCTGGAAGACGGCGGCCGGGATGATGAAATAAATCTTCACTTCCCGGCACCTCCGTCGAGGAAATTGTCCACGACGTCTTCAGTGGAGTTAGCCGCGAAAGCGCATGTCGTCTTTGGACCAGCAGGGCCACGACCAGGAGGGAAAAAGATAACATCAATCTCTACTTCGGGACGACGAGGCAGGAGCTACAGAAAAGAAGAAGAGGAACGCAGCACAGCGGCCCTTTGTGAAGAACAGCCACAGGAGGAAGCTCCTGCTCAAGTTGATGTAGCTGTACGAGCAAGCAGTCCTGCGCGGGCTGTTGACGAAGATGCTTTGTCACACGACGGAACTTCGTTCCTGGAAGATTTTCTGAATTTTTCCAAGGACGATAGTACTAGCAGTTTTATTGCGGAGCAGCAAGACCAGCAGCCTGATGATTTCATTTTGATGAATCGCGATCATCTCCTTCGAGATGAAGAAGAAGTGCAGAAATTTTCTCCGGACTACGTTCTCGATGACCGTGAAAACAAGCGACAACGGCGAGCTAAACCCAAGTCAAACTCAATTTCAGAACAACTTTTGCAACAGCATAACTGGCGGGGGACAGATACTTCATCTTCTCGTGCCGAATTAACTACCATGGGGACCGCAAGGACTTCGGACTGTAATATGCTGGCGCAGAGGTGGATCTCGGACCGCGATCAGGAGGAGGACAGCACTTTGCTTCGGAAAAGTCAAAGTTGCCCTCTGTCGACGCAGCTTTCACCGGTGCGAGGAGTGGAGGTTCATCGTCGTTCTGCAGGAGATGAAGTGCTACCAGTTGCACAGGAGCAAAGTAGCTTTCCCCTTCATGAGGGAGGTCGAGAAGGTCCCCTGCACGACGAAAATTCTTGTACCGACCAGCTACCCGACGACCACCAAAGGTTGCTTGCGAATCAAGAAGTTGTCCTGGAACCTCCCGCCCACTGCGACCTGCAGGACCACCTGGTGGAGCAGACACAACGAAAAATGATCGCAAGCGATGAATTTGAACCCTCAAGAAGAACACAAGGCCCTCAACACGGGGTGGTGGATAATTTCGGGTCAGCGTCTATCCCTTCTGCACCAGGGTCCGTAATAGCTGCTCCTGCGGAAGTGGCTTCTTGTAGAAATCAGCCACAACGACCTAGAGCGAGTACCAGCGATGAAGGTGCCTGTAGTAATGTTGTACTACAACCACCAGGAGTATCTCCTGGGACTACTCCACCGATGAGCCCGAGCCGGCAAAAATGGCTGCAAAACCAGAAGCAAAACGCATCATCCCGGAGCCACGACACCGAAGACCTCCTCGTCCCAAACGCTGCCAATGCCCGTGGTAAAAACTACGTCGAAAAACAAGCCCGTCGATCCTTTATTTCGAACAAGCGTGAACATCAACTCCCGGAAAAGACTAGAATCATGCGGCGCAGCACATCTAGCGCCTTTTCCAGCTCGACAAGAAATAGAAAAAGACTGCGATCTTCATCAACGGAAGCACCCTTCGGACGATCCTTCGAGGACCCGATAGCACTTCTTGCACGACCAGGCCCTTTTGACGAATGGAAAACAAATGGAAACCAAGAGGATGGTCATGGTGCAAATTCTCTTGTCGACATTTATGACGACTTGGCTCTGGACGTGTTTTCGCAGGAAGATGCAGGTGAAATGATGTTAACCAGTGGCGCAGGAACGACGACCAACGCGTCTACGGTGATGTCGATCTCGCGCCGCGTTTTTGACGAGGAGGAAAATTGGATGCAGACCGGACTTGTCCCGCGCCTGCCGGACCGTTACCAGTATTTCAAGGACTTAGAGCGGTGTCGCACCACGGTGCAGTACTCGCACGTGTTAGCACCTTTGACCTTGCTCGTCTATTTCGCTGGGGCAGCCTACTTCTACTGGTGCGCTATGGCGGCTAAGGGCGTTGAGGTGGACGGCGGCGCGGGGGGGCTGCACGGAGGAGAGGCGAAAAATGCGAACACTATGCTAGAAGTACTGCCAGGGAACCAATCCGCCTGGGAAAGCAACGAGGACAGCACTTCCTTTTATCATTTTCCGTCGTCCTCTAACTCAAACAGCGGTGAACATCATGAAGACCCATTCCCATTCTACGCAATGATACAAAATGTGCAGGAGTACTACACCTGGGGAGGAGCAGGAGGAGGACGACAAGTAACACCAAGTGCCCAAATGAGCGGCCTTGACGAAACAAACTGGTTCTCAGCACCGTGGCACTGGTTGCGCGTCTTTTTATCCGGCATCATTTTTAACAAAAAGTTTTTGTCAGCAAGCAGTGTGGTGGTTTGGCTTCTAGTTTCGATCGTGCTCCATCTTCGCGCGACCGAAATTAGGGTTTTACCAGAAAAGATCTGAGACATTTTTTTTTTGTATGAGATCAACTATAAACCATAAGCAAAGAGAAGTAGTGCAGATCCTAGTGTTCAAGGAGGATTAAGATAGGTCTCTGCTCGTCTCCTCCTCCACCGCGGTTCAATGTGATCAGCATGCGTCTTCGGGACTTGTCCGACATCAATGCGGGGCCATCCGCAATGATGTTTTAGCAAGCCGAGGCTCCTCATCCTCGTAGGTACGTAATCGCTCCACCCCGTCACGCTTGGGAAGACACAGCCAGGGCGCGCACGATCTTGCTACGCGAAGAAAGCGGGCACCCAAGAGACTGACTTTGTCTTCGACTCCATTAGCCTCTGCTATGTCTTGGCGGCTGTGTCACTGTACCTGTCTCCTTGTGCCCTGTCGCCCAAGCTGACTAGCCCAAAACAAAGCTTTTCGTTGAATAAAAAAAGGGGATTGGAAGGCATGATCATCAGCAAGGAACGACAGTGGCGGACATTTTTGGAAAGAGCAATCATGACGAGTTAGGATCTCTCGTCAGCGTAGCTAGTCTTCTTTCTGCCCTCTTCAGAGACAAAATCTGATTAGAGGAGACGGAAATTATCTCTAGAGGTCGCGCGCAAGGCACCTGCAAATTGAAGACACGTGACTGCTTTTCAACAAATAATGTCCATGGTAGCGGAATTGTCGGAACTAGGGGTCATCCTCTGCTTTCTTATCAAAGTGCGACATCTATATCTTCCGAAGAGAAGGGGCATAAGATGTTTCTTCTCTTCACCCTTGACATTGAAATTCTCAAGGTTCGTCCGTCACTTTCCACCCCCTTGAAGCCCCTCGCTACCAATTGCAAAGAAGAGCTGATTGACATTTTTTCTCAGTGTGGTGGTTTGGCTTCTAGTTTCGATCGTGCTCCATCTTCGCGCGACCGAAATTAGGGTTTTACCAGAAAAGATCTGAGACATTGACATGCTGTAGTTGTCCGGTCGTTTTGGTCTATAAGTATTGCGATCATTGCGATTGGTGCTGTCGCTGTGTCTACAGCTTCATCTACAGCCACATCCGCTCCTTGTACTAGGAGCCAAAACAGATGTACAAACCGAACACGATCTGGAGGAATCAGAGTCCTGGCGATGCACCTCCGCTCGTGCTGATGCTGTCAGAGAACGGTTTTGTGTTCGTAGGATGTGCAGGAACACGTACTTGTTTTTATCGTGTTTAATACAACTTTTAGAACCTTGCTTTATCAACATATCTTCACACTTTCTACCGATTCGTTTTCTTTGCAAGTAGTTCCCCGGATTCGTATTCGTATTCGTTGTATGATGTTGTCGGTCGTGAAAATATCTTCGGAAAAAGGATCTTGATATGGTGAAGAATGGTATGATCGTCTTCCTCTTGTTGGTACTAGTGGAGCATGTAAGTCGCCATCAAGATCTTCGTGCTAAGTAGCCCTAGACCTAGTTCATCTAGCTCCTACTACAATTACGTTGATCTCTTGGTGGTCGTGGCACGACACGCAGAAGTAGTCCAAACAGTATGTCAAAACAGTATACCGACAGTTGTGGGGCCGTTATCTGCGACGAACCAGGTCGTGGTTCAGGTCGTGTGAGCACAACCGATGAGCAACATGACGCTCATTTGACGACGCAACTGATTCTGCTGGGCCATGATCTGTCAGTTTGTGACTTGCAGCGACCGGCGTCGGTGGGTCACACGGTATCGCTGCTCCCGAGGAAAAATTCTTCTGGTGGCACTAAAACAAAAGGAAAGAAAGAGGATGTTGATAGAGAGCCTGCTTTTCTAGGCCCTGCTTCTGCTTCTGGCGGTGAAATAAAAAGGCCTGATAAAGAATACATCAAACAGGACGATGAGACACTGGTTGTGAAGAAACAAGTGAAGGGCCACGATGACCCTCGACAGGGTTGTGGTGTGTTCGACAGCATCGCTGTCGTCGCACAAGAAACAACATTATCGACTAGCCAACCCGACGCGAAGAAAGCTTCTCCCGTAGAATCAGAGGCAACCACTGCCGCTTGTTCAGGCAACTGCAACATCGCAGTCTCGTGGATCGCGCGGCCAGATACAACAGAGTCAGAGAAAGATGCGCTAATTCGAAGCGGAAGCAATGTAGTCGATAATGGCGTTTTTGTCAAACACAAACTTGCACCTCGTGAACAAGAGGAAGTAGAAAAGGAATCAAACGAAAGCCCGTATATCAAGTACCCCTTCGACTCCACGGACCTGCCACAATTTCGTTTCTTCGCCAATCACGGGCACTTCCCAAAATTTCCGAATGCGGTCACCCTCCACCTGGAGTGGGTCGCGCTGCTGGCGGTGAACCCGCTGGAAAACACGTTCAAGGCGCGCATCAACTTGATATGGCGTTCTCAAATGTTACATTCTCAACTGTTACCTAGATTTGTCATGCAAAAACGGCAAAAGTGAAAGGGGGAAGATTGCGCCTTTTGCATTACAGATTTGGCACAGATTTAGATGCTGTCCAGCCCTTCGTAGATTTGCCATGCGAAGGAGCGTAAGCACGGCGGTCTTGGTGGTAAAATTGCATGACAAATCATGTAACAGTTGAGAATGTAACGCTTGAGAGTTCCATACTTGACCGTGGACTGGTTTGACCCTGCATTCGCACACGGACCCTACATTGATAGATCCGATGAGTTCGTGTTCGCCAACACGCGGCCGGTTCTGTTTTTCGCGAACTGCGTCGAACTGACAGAGACGGCGTTTGGGCCCATGTTGCAATTGGACCACGACGGCGACAGGGAGAAGGCGGAGGGCGGTCGGCCGGCGGAGAAGGTACTGACAGCACAGTTCTCCACACCTCTAGTACGGCTTGTTACTGTTTATTCGTCGTCTCAGTTGGATTCACATTCATTTAATGCTTGAGAGTACCACGACGACATTGGGTGGCTGGGTATTGTTAATGGATTATGCCATATGGGAAGGACAGTCCAAAATTCATATGTAGTCACACTCCCCTAGGTAATGTACCGGCGCGACGGCGCTGTGAAAAATCCTCCCGGCACACTGCGGAAGTCCGGTTTTTTTACCGGCACCTTTACCGAATCGTTTCAGCTCCGCGAGTTTCCCTGCGACGTCCAAAGCCTAACGATACAGATTCGCATGTGGGGGGCCGGTATGCATTGCAAAAGTATCGTACTCGTATAAATGCATGACAAATTTTTGTTCCCTCAGCATGAGAAACCAAATGTGTAATGTGGATCTACCTTGAGTAAAAAATTTGTAATGCATGACTGCAACTACTACGAGTGCGATGGTTTTACATAGGATAGCCGGTGTGGCCGCGAACCCGGACTACGGAAAGTATTTCGTCGGAAAGCGGAACCGGATATGATCCACAAAAAAGACCAAACCCCTTGATTGTTGTTCCCCACCAGCATCGAATTTGTCTCGCAATAAAGCATGCCTCAAACCTGCCTGTGCTCTTTGTCATGCAAAAAATGGATGGAGATCGATAGGTCTTTTCCTGTGGATATCGGATCAACCAGAAAATGATGGGGGAGAGCTTGATTGACGAGTGGAACCTGCATCCGCCGGGGGCGCAAGTGTTTGGAAACCGGTTCGAAAAGCAGAGTATGCATCGCAAAAGTAATAAATCGTATGTGGTAGAAATTCCTGAAAAGAAATATAGAACTGAAAATTGTATATGCTGATAGATTTACCTAACCCGCCTAAGAGTCGAGGTTTGTGATGCATTAAATTGCAATTTTTACTACGAGTGCGATACAAGAAGAACTTTTGCACTGCATACAGAAGTTTGAATCGACCTTGATCATATCGCGCAAGCACCAGCACTTCACGCGGTCGGTGCTGTTTCCGCTGCTCGGCTTGACCTGTTGTGCCTTCACGAGCTTCATTCTACCCGTTCAAGATTTACCGGGCCGGCTGTCCATTGTTTTTACCATGCTTTTAACCGTAGTGGTATGAAATACATCAAATTTTCCGTACAACAGGTACAAAATTATGCATAACAAACTAAGAACTTGATGAAGTATCCAACGCAACCTGTCGTTCTGACTGAGATTGGAGGCATGTTCTGTGATGCAGAGACAGCATTTGTACGTTGTGCTCGTGTGCGGGAAATTTCCTGTGGATAGCTCGCGTTCAAACTGGTCATCGGGGACAAGTTGCCGCGCCTTGCCTACGCGACCAAACTGGACTTCTATGCCGATTATCCTCTGCAAAAGCGTCCTCACCTCCGCCCAGAGTTGTCAACATACTGATTTGCAATGACAGGAACGTTTGTGATGCGCATCTCCATGATAAGTACTTATTTCCAACGACCGTGTGGTGGGATTTGCAATGCTGTATACAGGATAAGCAGATGGTAATGCGGCTGTCCTTGCTAATACCTGCACTACTACACTACGGACTGCTACGTGTCATGCTTGACGCCCAAAACTTCTAAGTTTGTGTTGCAAGAAAATCCCCATCTTTGCTCTGGGTAGGTGGGGACGTTTTTAGTTGGGACGCCGAGTGCTGTTTGTTCACGGTGGTTTTGATCTGCTTGGAAAATGTGATTGGCTACTACTGGTCTGAGCAACTGGAGCAGATCCAGTGCCATAATCTGCCCTTCACGTTTCTGTGCAGTTTGTGGCTGGCTTTCAACGTCCGATTTGGCTGGCAGTACTTGCGAGCAATCTCTTTGCCGAGGAAAGTCTTCGGAGAGCCCGTGGACTGCGAACCATCCTTGGGATCGGACTCCCTGTTTTCCGGCAATGAAAGGCTGACCAGGATCGCGGAGGCCAGGGTTCGAGCTGGGCGGTGAAGCTCTAGTATAGTTCTCCGCATATAATCAACCGATCACAGCAGACTTCAAATTCCTGTAGCTATGTCGCGGGTGCAATCTTCAAGGTACTACTTAGTCCCCTTCCAATAGCTCTAGTTGTACATATACAAGAACTCGCGGCCTGCTGTGGTGTAGTGTCACATGCGCGGCGCTTTCCGTCCGAAAATTTTGCTGAGGAGCACCGAAAATTTTGCTGAAGAGCACGGAAGAGCAAAATTTTGGTGAAAGCACGGAGTTGGACTGTAGGGCCTCGGAACAATTGAAATTGATGCCATGCCCGGGCATGAACAGAAAGCAAGAAAGAAAGCAAAATTTAATGAAATACCCGTGGTCGTGTAAGTGCATACTTTTGATGATGTGTCTGTTGATCTCCAGCATTTTTCACAATTGAAATCTGATCAAAGAACGCAGATATTTTTCGTTGAAGAGTTGTAGTCGGCTCAATAGATCCAAACTTTTCGACAAAAGCGAGTTCTTCTTGGGTCCAATAAACAACATTTCATTGTTGACGAACAAGAAGAGTCTACTCTCGAATGCTCCAGAAATTGTTTATGTTCTTTCTTCGGAATGATGAAAATAGCAGATGATCCTCGATCTCACTCTCATTATCCTTCGTCGGTAGAGAAACCGCACGAAGGAGTGTTTGCTCTTGGAGAGTTCTTACGACTCATTTTCGAAGACAGAAATCTTTTTTTTACATGAATTTGACGAACACCAGGACCACACTTTTTAGAGATTTTCATGGTTCCGTAGGAGCGTAGTTTAGTACAGCCCCTGCTCGGAAGATCAGGAATAAATTACTCTTTCTTCTGTAGTACTCCGTCGAAAAATTTGAAACTACACAGAAAAAGAATCATGTTTGGTCTCTACTTTTGGACGACACAATCGCCCGTGCCGGAGCCACCGGTGGCAACTACTGCTCTACCTCTAGTGGCGTGGAGATCAGTTGAGACCCTGATAGTGTGCCTCGTAGCTGCGCGAGCGATAAGCCGGGCGGTTCAGTTCGAAAGGAACGTCGTCTCACGGAACAATAAGAGCAACAATTCCAAAAAATCAACTACGAGCACCAGCTGCACTGCCGGACTAGAAGTACTTCAAAGTAAGGAGCGTGGTCTCTGCTACTACTACCGTCGGTTCCTTCAGTTTATCAACATTCTGACGAAGGCTGCTTGTTTTCAGGATCATGTTGATCAAGAAGACCAAGAAACCAGCTGCGCAGAAGCAGATGAAAGAAAAAGACCCGCAAAAGAACGAACCGCAACTACTGGAGAAATATTAAACACGGCGCGACATGTTGATCAGGCGCTTGTTCAGAAGATCGTGGTTGAAGAAGATGAGAAGGAGCTCCAAGATGAACGTCGACCTCATGAACTACAAGTGGAGGACGCTTTTCCATCATCATCATCATCCTCGTCCCAATTATCACAATCCCGAACGAAAACGAAACTTCCATCTGGCTCAACCGGGCGGAAAATCCAACAGGAGATGCTGGTGCGCAACCTCCAGTTTTTCGGAGAAGAAGGCCAGAAGCAGGTGCAGAACGGGTTCGCCGTCGTGGTTGGGGTTGGTGGGGTCGGGAGCCACTGTGCCATGGCGCTGGCTCGGTCCGGCGTCGGCCGCATCCGCATCATTGACTTCGACATGGTCTCCCTGTCGAGTCTGAACCGCCACGCCTGCAGCGCCTGGGAGGACGTCGGGAAGGAGAAGGTGTTTGCGGTCAAGGACTACATTTTAAAAGCAAACCCGTTCTGCCAAGTGGACGCCAGGCAGGCGCTGTTCAGCTTGGACCGAGCGGAAGAGCTCCTTCTGGACGAATTTGATGTAGTTGTTTCGGAGGACCACGGTCGTGCTAAAAATTACATCTCGACGTCCACCTCTCGTCCCCACGAGGACCTGCAGAACCTCAACTCTACAGCTAAGCCGGATTTCGTTGTGGATTGCATTGACAATTTGCCGACGAAATGCGACCTGATCCAATTCTGCAGTCTGCACCAGATCCCCTTGGTGGTCTCCGCAGGGATGGCTGCGAAGGCAGACCCGACGAAGTTGCGCCTGGGCTCCTTGACGGACACGGTGGAATGCGAGCTTGCGAAGCGGGTGCGACAGGAGCTGCGTTTGAGGAACAGTAAAGCTGTGGTCAACATGTCTTGTTCCGTGTCGAAGGACTCTATATTTTGTCGTGTAGATGAGGATCATGAAATCGTCGAATCAGCCAAGAAGAACGTCGATGAAAAGAATTGCGACAGTACACCAAGTACTTGTTCCGAGGATAATTATCGTACGGCGGATCATAAACAAGCCGGACTGCTTCGAGGACCACTGGAGCAACACGAAGATCTTGGTCCCACGACGAACGTAGGAGGCGAAGATGGGGTAATATTGAAGACAGATACAACTACTTCCGGAGCCGCCGCGTCTTCCCCCTCTCCTGTTCCTCCTGCACTCAACCACATCGTCGACCTCGACGACATTATGGTCTGCTACAGCGTGGAGCGCACCGGGCGCAGTCTGATGCCGCTGAAGGAGCACCAGACCCCGGAGAACGCCAAGGACTTTGCGCCCCTGGAAAACTTTCGGGTGCGGACGCTTCCGGTGACCGCCCCGGTCCCCGCGTGCGCCGGCTACACCCTGGCGAGCTTCGTGCTCGCGGAATTGTCGGGCCAGCCGCTGCAGGCCGAACGGGAGCCGCTGAAAACCAAAACGTGGCGGCGGTACTTGGAAAAGGCCAAACTGATGCTCCCCTTCGAGGCGCACTGGGTGAGCTGCGAACACGCGGAGATTCTGCTCTACGACGTGTACAAAAGACGGGGCTGCCTGCAAGACACGAAAGGCGAGCAGTTGCAGCTCGTGCCCGTAGATCCGGAAGTGCTAGGGCAGTGTTTGATGAAAGTATTAACGTTGGAAGGGAATAAAAAAACTAGTTGTACAAGCGGGGACGCAAAAATTCTTGCAGAAGTTGACGAGGAAGATAAAACGTTGACAGCGGAGACCAAGAACTCAGGTACTACACCTGCGAGTTTCGTTGTGGCGGGAGAAGATGAACACGTCGTGGCCCCTGCCACCACGGAGCAGAAGTGCGTCGAACGTGAGAATGCTGTGCATGCTGAAGACAGCGACCTTGAGCATGACACGGCCTTTGACCTCTTCGATGCGCCGATAACGGAGGAGGATCTTGCACCGCCCCCGAAGAAGTTCTACAGTTTCCCGGAAAATTGGGTGCTGGTCAACAAAAACGAGGCCATGGCGATCGTCCGGTGGTACAAGGGGTGGAATACTAGTAGATCTTCGAACAATGTTGATGGGGACAACGCGGCCGAAAGGAAGGAAACCGTTCAACATCCAGTCTGGAGCGGTCCGATTCCCGAATTCATGAGCGAGGAGAAAAATATCCAACGCTTGCAGAATTGTCTCAATAGAGCTAGGCTAATCCTGGGAGATGATCATGATGTTGGTCAGTAGAAGATCCCGGTAGCGGTTTGAACATTGAAAGTACTTTATGTAGTCAGTCACACACAACTGCTAAGACGAACCGACTCGGACGCGGCCCGCTGACGAGTTCTAAATAACCGCGACACGTTTTTTTTTTCTCTTTGCAACAAACATGATGTGGATTCGCTATCAAGATCAACATTTCTGTGCACCACGACCACATTTTTCGCCACGACAATCGCACGCTCACGCAATTGCTCATATGATGTTTCCATCTGTTGATGTTGAACCTAGATCCAAGCAGGAGGGTCGTGGCCTTTCGTTTATCAATACATGCACTTTTGTTCAACATCCATCGAGGAGTGTAACAAGAAGAAGGTCTTTCTATGCGCTCTGTTTTTTTCCTTTTTGGTCAAAGTCAAACAGGAGACCGAGACGTCCAGCGGCCATATTTCTTTTACCATTCCACGAGAGAAGAAGTCACGCTCAGCGCAGTGTGAGAGCAAGAGCAAAAATTGGCTGCACCTGCAGCCTAAGCCTTCATAATTGAAATTTTTACGAGTCGACTCTTGAAATTAAAGATGTTGCGTCTGCGTCCGTTCTCAATGTTGGCCGCTCTCCGTGGTCTCTATTTTGTTGTTGCTTGCCTCACCTGTGTACAACTATCGAGCAGCTTTCGCTCGGTAAGCGGAGGCGCGCTTCGGAGGCAGGGATTGGAGGAATTGAAGAGACGGAACCGCCTCATGGCAGCCACAAGTCTGCGCATGGACATTCCAGTTGGGCATAGAATAATGCTGCCAGAAATACAGGACGAGGCATCTGCAAAGGGCGAAATTTACAACGAGGAGGATAGGAAGACAGAATCTGCGTTACCAGAAACAGAAACTGCACGACCAGAAGTTACACAGCGAGAGCGGGCCGAGGACGAAGCCCTCATGCAGAAAAACACCACAATAACCACCGCATCGGGGTCACTTGATGAAGTCACGTTGTTTTTCGAGGAGCACGAGAGCTGGACCAATGAGGACGTCGCGGACCCGTTCTTTTTCGACCACCCCTGGGGCTTCTGCCGCGACGACCGGGCCCACCGACAGAAATTGAAAGCGGTGAAAGAGTTCCGGAGGATGGACGAACTGGTGGAGGCGCTGAACCACAAGGAGATCGCCAATCGTCGGGACGGGTGCGCGATGGAGAGCCTGTTTACCGAGGAGAAAAACATCCCCGACGCCGTGAAAAACTGCGTCGCGGAGAAGGGGGGCATGCCGCATCCGAGCAAATTGGTCAACGCACGGGGGAAACGGGCCTCAGGAGGCGCGGCTGATTTTGTTCTTCGGGATGCAGCTTCTCTTGGCGGAGAAAAAAGTAAACGTAAAGAAGGGGTCAGTACTGCTAGCGCCACAAGTTCTAGAAGTAGTACCTCCTCGGAAGTTCTTCCTGCAGATCTTGATGAACCACACGCACTGCGACTGCCCTCCGCTTCCGGAGGTGAAGGTGCACTGGAAGATACTAAACAGGAAAGAGGAGAAATTGAGAACCCCTCGACATCCGCTAGTAAAACGACCGCAGCAGAGACCGCAGAGGACGGTGAAGACACAAAGAAAAAGGTCCTTCTCATCATTCTCGATATGCTCAGCTTTCGTGAAGTGCTTCGCAGCCTGCCGAAGACGATGCTGTACCTGTCGCAGTACTTGAATGCTACAATTTTCGACAACTTCAACGTCGTCGGGCCGATATGGACAGGAAATTCATTATGCCGTAATAGTTGTACACAGTTTCAATTTATTCTTATTGTACTTACAAATGCACTACCTTCGAGGTTTTTGTAGTAGCGTACACCAAATGCCAACATGCTCTCCCTCATTCATTGGGGGATGTTGAAATGTGTACGATGCATTTTGTGTGTACGGCAAAAAATTTGTATTCTTGCATAGCCGAATTCTCCGCTGAATCAGTATCCCATGGCGCACGGCGAACCCTTCCCCGCCCGCCCCGGCGTGAATATTACTATCCTGAGTAAAAACGTCCCCATACCAGAGTCAACGTGGAAAATCTGCTAGACAAATCGGCCAACTTTGGTGGTCTCGCATGACAAGTTTGTCCTCGTAGTGTAGTCCTGTTTAGCTAGTTCAGCAGCATCACAGATCTAGCATATCATGCTATTTCTAGCATCACAAATCCCAAAACGCGACTAGAAAAAGCTTCTCATGGGGCTTCGCATGAGAAACTTTTTTGGCATGCAAATTTGCATGACAACTCTGGGGTGGGGATGTTTTTACTCGGAATAATTACCGGGCAGAAGTTTTGGCGTATGGGATTCTCAAGCGTTACACTCTCAACTGTTACACGATTTGCCATGCAAAATTGCTACCAGCTGCCACACGATCAAGCTACTTCGCATGACAAATCCCCCAAGTGCTAAACAGGCTGATAATCTGCGCCATATTTGTGATGCGAGAGCTGCAAGCTACCCGATTTAACCTTTGCTGTTCGTGCATCACAAACTCATGTAACAGTTGAGAGTGTGACGGTTGAGAACTCTATATGGCGCGACCGCGACGTGTGGACGGACAAGGAGAAGCACATCCTGAGCGTCGCGCAGCAGGAGGGCTTTCGCACCTTCGCCGGCTGCGACTGCAGCCTGCACACGCGGTTCCAGAAGTGCTACTGCCTCAGCTACTGGATGCATTTCGCCGAGCTGCAGAGCCAGTACGCCGCGCGCACGTGGTCGCCGGTGAAAGGGTGGTGCAGCACGGGGCGGGCCACGCAAGTGTTGTCTCCGGCCTTCAACGCGACGCTGCAAAACGGCACGGCGGTGCGGTTGCGCAGTTTCAAGCGCTGGGGCCACGGGCAGCGTCCGGACGCGGACAAGCTGGGGCTGAAGCCCGGGGAGAAGGTCCAAGGTGCGCCAGAGGGTCGGCAATTCCTCAGCAGCAGTACGGAGTTGCGAATAAGGAGGACTGATGGAGCAGAGATCAGAACTGGCACAAGTAGCTCAGCAGCTATTGTGGAAAACAAAGGCCGAGGGGAAGATGTTGACCACGGGAACGATGGTACTGCAGCGACACTTGCTCCGTCGGAAATCTTCGAAGCAGAGTCAAGCAGTGCAAGTGTAATAACCTCCTCCGGGATTCAAGTTCAACATCTCCCCGCAACATCCAAACCGGCCAACACCATCGTGAACGCGTGGAGCGACCAGGAGAAGGAGGGCGAGCAGCTCGCCAAGCAGCTGGACGCCGGCGTGGTTCCGGAAGGTTTGGAATGTCGCACCGAAAACGGGTACAGCGTTTGTTTTGATCGCGTGACGGGCGAGCGCCTGATCCATGTCGCGCCGATGGAAACGGGCGCGAGCTACTACTTTGGCGGCGGCCAAGAAAACGTGCAGGAGTCGCTGGGCCTGAAAACCCTTCTGAAAGAAAAAGAAATCGCTGAAACCGACAGCACCGTGCGGCCCGGAACAATAATAGCTGGAGCGACTACAGGTGGAGTTGTAGATCCACCGGACGACGACGGAAAAGGAACTACAGCTGGATCTACTTCGTCTTCTTTTGGCAAAAATACAAAAGGCGTTGGAAAACAAGGACGGCGCACCGGGCCGTCTTCCACGATCCAAGACCCTTCGATAGAGCTGGAGTCGGAGCATCAAGTTTCCAAGCTGTTACTTGAAGACCTCCTGGATTTCTACGACGTCTTCAAGGACGAAAAGGCCTTTGCCGTGGCCTATTTCGACGAGGGACACACCATGCTGCACCCGAAGTACCGCCCCGGCGCCCCCGTGGTGAACAACATGGATACGTTTTTTCGCGATTTTTTCCGCGAGCTCTTCCTGCGCCACCCAAACTTGTCCCTGATCCTGTGCTCCGACCACGGCCGCATCCCCCCGGTGTCGCCGTTTTTGGAACTCCAGGCCTTTCACCACCGCAATCCACCCCTGGTGGTCAAGCTCGGGAAGGACCAGAAAATTGGTGCTAGTGCTCCCAGCACGACCCCTCCTGCAGCTGGTTCAACAGCACCAAATGGCGTCGAAGTCGTTCCTCAACATCTGGGCGCTGTTTTAGAGCAAAACTTGGCCACCTACGCGGCGGAGAAACCTCTGTCGCCCCACCATATTTACGACGTTTTGTATTCCGTCATAACGTCAGGCAAAAAGTCGCCCGGCGCAGCGGCAAGCGCCACAGGAGCAGTAGAAACTACTATAACTCCTAAAGTAGAACAAAGATACCAGTACCTCACCGCGGACAACCAGGTCCCGACCGAGTGGAGCTTCGAGAGCATTCTGCACTTCGAGTGGCCCGCGAAGCTGCAGCGCGAGTTCTGCACCGCGATCGCGGACAAGATTACGCAGTATCGAGGCGGGTACCACGCCTACAAACGCCGGCAGGTCCAGATCGGGGACATGCCGCGGTCCGTGTATGAAATGCAAAAGTTTATTACCGTACTAGTTAGTGGCAACCGCATGACAAACTTCTTCAGCATGAGATTGAGAAACAGGATTTGTGATGCGGATGCACCTCAAGAAGGGGATTTATAATGCATGACTGCGATAATTACTACGAGTGCGATAGTACTTCTTGAGTGGATACCTTGCTGCGCACCCTGAAACCGGAGGACGACGTGGAGAACGTCGACGAAATATGCGTATGACAGTGCACAACTCCCCCTTCCCCTCATTTGTATTGCATGAACAGCAATACAGGCGCCAGCGACCCTGGAGCCTGTGCATGACAAATCTATGCACTTGCTGTAGTACTGTTTGGGCTCCTTTCGAAATTTATTCAGTCATGCAAACAGTGCCACGAGGCAGTGAGGACTGGATTTGGGATTTTGCATGACACATGAGGTGGGGGCGGGAATTGTGCACTGTCATACTGCGACCTCCCCTTCCACGAATCCCCCTGTCGTGTGGTCCAGTCCAGCTCGGCCCTGATCCGCCCGAGCGAAACAAGGGATAACAACAACCGACAGAAGGTGCTGGACTCTGCAACCGTGAACGTGATCGTGGAATTCGCGCAGGAGCACTTGGTCTACTCTTCCATGGAGGGGCTCGAACATGATCAAAGTTCAAAAAATCCCAAACCCGAACAGGCGGTCAACGGCAAGTTCCAGTATAGTGCGGTGATTCTGCTAGACTCCGGGCGCGTGGACGTGCGACACTTGGCGGAGATCACGGTGTACGGGCACTACACAAAGTGCATCACCAAGTTCATGGACGAGGCCAGTATGAAGAGGAAAGGACTGTCCCCACAGTGGTGCAAGTGCATGAGAATATTGTTCAATCAGGAACCAACCGTGCAGCCGGGGTTTCTGTAGAGATACCTTTTGACATTGCAACAACACATGGTGCAACAATAACACTATTCCACATGCTGAGGTCGCTGCGCTGCTTCTCGTGTTCTCGATGCGACAGCAGATGCTGCATCGTGCGTTCAATATACCCCGATTTTTGTCATCTTCCCTTCGTCAAAAGAAGGAGCATGTGCGACGCTATCGAGAGCGAGAGACCTGCGAGAGGAGTCTGCTTATTCATGATACTGCGATTTACCACTACCAAATGGAATAAAAAACAGCAACGGACGAGAGGTAGGTACTGGCACGTTGCAAAAGCGTATATCTGGAGCTTGCTCGAGTTGCACGTGCGTTGTACCAAAGCCGAAGGCAGAGTATAGAGAAATTTGGCCATGATTTGCGCTTTGCGGCAGCACGGACGACAAACATCCGCACTCTAAACCGGACCTTGAAAACATTCAGATATTCCGTGGTGCTGGAGATCATTCACAAATGTTTGAACTGTAATCTAGTAGTGTAGTTACGTCGTTTTTGTCGTTATTGGCAGACTGAATCGTCGACACAAACAGCACGATGGCCGACTTCCTGCAGCTTCTCCACACGACATCGGACATGACGCCCGACAGTGTCCGCGGCAAATCCAAAAAACAGGACAAGGATATTTTGCGGAAAGCGTTGTGGGTGTCGGCGCGCACATCAGAGGAAAACTGCTGTCAGCACCACCAGGAGCGGACCGTCGCCATCAAGCCAAAAGCGTTCGGAAAGTGCGGCGACGTCCATGGCAAGAACCAGTTGTGGTCTCTGTTTTTCGTGAAGACGACAACCGGTAGTGCGCGAAACCACACCTTCGCGAAGTTTGTGCTCGCCCCGAAGAGTTTTGACTACATCAACCAAGGCAGTGCAGAGGCGCAGGGGCCCGACGACTGGGACCACGTGGCCGACCTCGAGTTCGACAGCCGCTTTCTCGGAAGCTTCTACAAGTCGCTGCAGGAAGAATTGTTCCTGTCCATGCGTAAGAAGCACAGCACAAATTTCAACTGGGCGAAAAACGACCACGTGCACATCGGTATTCTCGGATTGCAAGCCATCACGGATTTTCGCGAGGTCAAGCAGGGTAGTAAGAAGGCAGCAACGAAGATGAGCGGAACAAGTGCAAATAACATTTCCAAGTCAACTGCCGCTCCTTCTAACACCAATCTACATGAACCAGCCTCCGACGAGGACGACGAGTTTGAATACAACGAATGCCAGGAGATCGACGACGAACGGGAGGAGACGATGATCAAGCACGTGAAGAAAAACGGGTGCATCAAGTTTTGCAAGGACCCAAGCGTTGACTTCTTCCCTGTCAGCGACACTGCCGACGCCGCCTTTCAGCACTACTGCCGTGCTTTCTGCGTTTGGAAGTGCAAGCGCAAATCCTGTAGCAACACATGGACGTCGGCTTGGTGCTGGTTCAATATCAACACGGAGAACGGGTCGCAGAAATCGGGGTAATGTTCTACATCATCTTCATCTATGCCAACAAGTAAAGAGAAGGTGATCGTGGTTTATTGAGGACAATAAAGTAGGCCTTTTTATGCCAAAAGCGCAAGCCATGCCAACATGGTCACCAATAGATTAAGATGATGCGCTTGATGACTCTTGGTAAGTAGTATTCTTTCATACGTGATCGTGAAAGTCCTTCCTTCTGGTTTTCGTTTGATGCAGAAGATATTTGCAGCTCAGTCGGAACTACAGTAGCACAACATCCGGCAAACTAAATCAAACAGTGCCCGGAAGGGGTTCGAGAACCAGTATTGCAATAAGTGTTGGAGGAAAGCGGAAAGGGAAAAACTTCCTGCGGAGGAGCACTGGGTGAACGGCAAAGTCGCATCCTTCAAAAAGCCTGATGATACGCGCGCGGTCATCCGAAAGGGCTTCGGTAAACGCAACGCTCATCCGCACGATCAGGCCATTTGTCAAGTTTGCCAAAATCTCCGCGCCCAAGGCTTCGAACGCGGCTGCAACACGTTCTCCCGGTGGACGAAACAAGGAAAAATAAAAGTGAGTCGAAGCGGTTTCAAACTTGCATCGACAAGATAAGATGTAAATGTCTATGCTCTATTCCCGTACTAAATCGAATCGACAACTGCAACCTTCCTCAACAGGGAAATCGTTGTCTGGTAGACATTTACCACTCTGTAGTGCCTGCAGCTTCATGTACAGGCGTTTTGTGTTTTTGGCGAATTGAAGTGAACAATATGAATCGTCTCTCTGTTGTAGGAACTAGAGCTAGAGATTGAAATCGGCATTAGGAAAATTTTCCAAAAATGAACAGTGCTGCATCCGTGATTATCCGCTTCTCTATTGCTGCAGGCTCTTCCTCTTCCAAGTTTGTCCTCTTCCAACTTTGGTTTTTTTGCAAGCGTCGGAACGACAACGAACTGCGCGAAAATAGAGATCGCTCTGCTCATCATCTTCCAGAATCGAGTCCAATCGTGCAGCCGTGGTTCGTGAAGGCAAGTTGTGGCTCCGCATATAGAAGCCTTTTCCCATACAGGAGCACGAGTCGCATGTTATCCCTGCGGAGACACTTCGGCTCTCTGTTCCCTTTCTTGTGCCTGTGCCTCCGAGCCTAGGCATTATTTCAACTTTCCGCTTCGGGTTGCGAAGATGGTCCGCAAGGTCAAACCGCAACCAATCAAATATCAATCGGTCAGCATGTGGAGCGCAAATTTGAAACAAAAAGAGTGAGATTGCGAGTGGTTTGATTTAGGTATAATGGTATTTCAGCTTCACTAGGAACAGGAAGGGTAAAGAAAACGACAACAAATGCAGCTAGTGGCGCTGTTCAACAACAGCATCGTCTTCTTGCAGCTCCGTGTTAGTGCCTGCTTCTAAGGAGAGATCTTTATTTGGCAAAAACGCGTATTCACGTTGACGGAGTGTTGAGGAGCATGTGTTTGTGTAGTTATCTGGCAAAAAAAAGTCCTTGATCTTCATCTTGGTGATTGTAGCAAAGACGCAAAAACAATCTTTGCCCCTTATCAGAGTCGATTGTGGTGGACACACGGTATCACACCGAAACGCATCACACCGGCTACGCTTGCAAGCAAGGAAAACTAAAGACCGAGACTTGAGTTGTGCTTTCTGTCTTTTGTACAGCCGACTTCATTTGTTCGTCTATTTGCACAATTTTCGGTCCTTGTCGACTGAAATTGATACCTTCATATACCCCATAAATTTTTCCCACCTACAGCTACAGTTTGCCTATGAACATTCTGTATTCTACCTCTCATGGACAGTGACTTGAAGGACGCAGCAGCCTCGGGCAGCTGCCCGTCGCCATCGGGCCGCACCTCGTCCAGCAAGGCGAACACATCTACTTTGGAGGAAAGTCCGGGTATCCTGAGTCCTCCGCACCCACGAAGCCGGCGTGCTGCCGGTGGACCACCGGTTGCCGGAGCCGCGAACCAGAACGAGGAGCGCGTGACGTCACCCGTGTACAAGAAACGAGTCGCACTGGCGCCAAGGAAAAACGCTTTGTATGCCTTTGCAGACGCGGTTGCGGGGCACCACGGTAGAAGTGGTGATAAGAATGCCGGCGCACCTCCAGAGGTGCAACGTGGAGGACCTGTCGGACAGAATCAGGACCACGGGGAGGAGGTCGTCAAAAATCTGAATCAAGATGACGACCCTGTCCAGCAGGCGCTCCTGCGGTCGGTGTCGCGCCAAGGGGAGGAGCCACCAACGTCCGCGTCGCACCAGAATACCGGCCACAACCGGAAACAACATGTTGGCTGTTCCTCTTCTTTCACGCCGCCATACAAAAAAAGCGGGAAGATGGACAACGGCGCTGCAACTACGGAACAAGCAACTTTACCGAGGAAGTCCACTTTTGTTGCCCTCGCGTCTGTTCTCGCTGTGGTCTCTGCCGTCTGCGTCGTCTCTGCTTTTTCCTACCACCGCAGTGGGGTCTCCGACGTCCGGACGCGGCCAGGAAGCACGAACGAACGAGGAACCGGTACTTCTACAGCGATCATGTTGGAGGAGGCCAGGATGAACCAAAAGTCAAAAATTGGCTCTGCTGCTGACATTGTGGACGCGTTGGCAGCCTCTTCACAGAAATCACCGACTACTGCAGCTACGAATGGCGACCGAGGACCGGAAGAGGGGAAAAACCATGAAGCTGCTGCACTGGAAGTCGCTGCTGCCCGCCGTCGTGAGTTGTACGTTTCTCCCAGAAGCAAGGCGACAGCGACCGAGATTGGGGACGTCGACGGCTGCAAAGTATCCTGTGATGAAAGCTGCACCATCATGGTACTACTACTAGTACGGCTTTTGCATTTTGACAAGGCAAAAGTTGAAGACGATGATGAATTTGGGATTTGAATGAAGTAAGAAATCATGGCGAAACTCGAAGTATGGAAAAAATGTGTACTTGGAAACACAAAATATAAACTCAGGTCTTTCTTCCGCCACTCCAGACCAGCGGGAGATCAGGAAGAACCCGGACCACGACCAAGGCAGCAGCATGCAGATTGGCGGATACCTCCGACTCGCTGGTGCGCTGGTGCTTTTGCTTTACCCGATGAGCAGTCGGAACGCCTTGGATTTCTTTGTATCCACAGTATATTTCCCGTGCACGACGTGCAAATGCTGTTTCTGCATGACAGAAGTCCCACTCAACAATCTCAGTCAGCATGACAAGTTTGACGCTCCAAGTTAGCGAAATTTGTCATGCATTTTGTACATGTACGGGAAATTTGTATTGCATACTTCGACTGCATGGAGCATAACGACCAAGAGTCGACGACGCACCGGATTTTTCGTCATGTGGCCTGTGGGCAGGACCAGCGAGATGCTGATGGCTCGCAGAACGCCCACTCGGAGTACTTCTTTCCGGCGATCGCCGTTGCGCTCATGGCGTTGTCTGCGCCGATCCTCTTCCTGGCGGTGGGGAGTGCGCTACTGCGCTGGAACCTAGGCTCTCTGGCGAGCAACGAAAGACTACTTAGTGCATGGAGAACAGCGGAGGTGGGCTCCAAAAATAGACCAGCAGAAAGTGCGGCGGAAATGCAGAAAAAGAAGTTGCAATTGGTGGACCACCACAAGGACAACTCATCATCTTTTGCAACTGAAACAGGAACAAAAAACGATGTCACCGCTGCGCAAGTGTCAACAACTCTTTTGGCGCGCATTGCACAACTTGAGGACTTTTTCGGCTTTGCGTGGGCGCCGTTCCGCAGCGAATTTTACTGGTGGTGCATCGTGGTGCTACTCAAGGATTGCGGCTTTGCACTGTCCGCAATTCTCTTTCGCGACGGGTACTCGCAAGTCACCTGTGCAACCTCGGTGCTCCTGGTGTACCTCCTCAGCACGCACCTGTTCCGACCCTTTGCCAGCGCGACGGCGAACGCGCAGGAGCTGCTGCTGACCCTCCTCCTCGTGATTCTGGGGTTCGCCGCGACGGGTGTGGGGCTGGATTCCGAAGTAATGTCCACCGGAATGTCGTCGGCTGCCGGTGGAGGGGAGCAGACAACTACCTTGACGGCGTCGAGTACTGCATCTTCTACGGGTACTAACAACACCCCAGTTGCTGTTGCGGCCAACAGCAACCAGACAGCAAACACGCAGACCCCGCAGCAAGTACTGGTTGACACGAGTACTAGCGAAATTGCCACGAAGACCAGCCACACGGTCCTACTCTTCTGGCAGATCTTGGGCTTGATTCTGCCCGTCATGTGCTTCCTGGTTTTGGTGGACGATCACTTCACTCTTCGGGAGCGAGCCCGTCTGTACTTATTCCGGCGGAAGCGAAGCAGATCGGCTGAAGAGGACCAGCCATCGACGAGACAACATCGTGTGCGCCAGTTGCTGCAGGAGGTAAACGGATTCTTCTCGCTGACGAGCAGCACGCCGCAGCAGCACGGGCAGAGAGCGCTGCAACTACAGGAGATGAAAAATAAAAATTGCGAAGAAATAAACACGAAAATCACTAAGCAGCAGGGCGTCACTAGCGATTCCTTGTTGAACAAGATGCGAGGACCCTTCGCTTCCTGTGAAGAAGACCAGGCTGCTTTAGAGTCTCTCAACCGGTTCGATGCAGAAGAACTTGCCCAACTGGAGCGGGCCCTGCTGATAACCAGACGTGTCGCGAAGGGCAGTTCGGGCGGTTACCGACGAGGGGCACAGAACAACGACAACCTTTTACTGCAGGCTAGAAGTAGCAACGAACGGAATCAATATGACGCGAACAGTCTGCGCGTCCTGCACGGCGTCGCGGGACAGAAAGGCGCTGCGGAACAAAGTCGTCAATCTGCACAGAAGCGCGACCTGTGGTTCGATTTGAACAGTGGGACCACGAACAAGCAAGCTCCACCGCAAACCAACGCCGATGGGCTTGACAAAATGAACGAGAAAGTCGCGCACGTTCTGCGAAAGATGTCCACTGCAACTAACAAAAGCGACGCGCTTTCTGAGCAAATCCGGAACATGAACGGGCGGTGTGCTGGTGGTCCTGCGGACGAAGAGGACAAGTTGCACACCTGTGCTACCGTCGTGCACGAAGACAAGATCGGCACGTTGCAGCAAGCAGGCTCGACGTTGCAAGAGGAGAAGAGCTTCAAGGATGAAAAGCTGCCACGGGAAGGGGGGACTAATGAAGTTTTGCAGCGACAGGAGGAGGTTGCGGCTGATGCAGAAGGATTGAAAAAAAGCGAAGGTCAAAGTGCAGACGAACATCAGAAGGAAGATGGCCACAGCGTCAACGGGGAGGAGGAAACCAAAAAGTAAGTGAAGTCTTCGTGACACTTCTGATTGAAGCAGAAGTCATGTTTGTCTCTGTGCACCTTTCGCTTGCGATTGCTTGCAGTGCATTAGAGCTCTTCAACTTCACATCAATGTCAATCATTCAAAAACTAACTGAACTTTTGTACTTCCAAGAAGAAGAAAGTCTTTCGCTACAAAAAGTTTTTAATTTTGTGTACTATTTGCACTCGCGTGAAGATCAAGATTCTCAAAACCATATTTGAAAATGCGCCGGCAGGAAAAATGTTTTTTTTTTTTCGGCAAGAACTGAGTGCCATGATTTTTTACTTGAGCCTCCACTGTGTTTGTTTTGACACACATGAACATTTGAATCGCATCTCGTCGCACCAGGCTCTACACGCGATATTTTATGCACTACAAGTATAAGCGTAGATGGTATGTAGTGAGGTCACGAACGTTCTACCCTAGCGGTTTTTTTGACAGGCAGTGCGCAAAACGACCGGCAGTTTACAAGCGGCCGGCAGTGTTTTTTAACAAAAAAAATTTTCAATTATCAAGCGGCCGGGGCGTTTGCGGCAAAATAGCCCGGGCGGATTCTATCGATTCCCGCTTGATAAAACGACGCAGGGGAGCCGGCAAAAGGGGCGCCCTTCTGAGGCGCCCACCGCCTTAGTTTCTGGCGATTTGCGGCGCCCAAAAATGGGCGCCCAAAAAGCAGCACTCCGAAAAAAACAGAGAATCCGCATGGTATGGGCCTCATTTTTCCCCACATTCGGACCGCGCAAAAGACGCCTTCAAAATCCGCCATTTCAGAGGCGGACTGAAGACGAGAAGATGCAGCATTTTGCCAAAAAAAAACAAAAAAAACAAAGTCCGCCAAAAGCAAAAAGCCAATCCGAATGCTATGGGCCCGATTTGGGGCTCCCAAGGGGCCGACCCTGGCGTGGGCCCTGGCGGGGCCATAGCATGTGGGGAAGGTTTTTCGATTCGAAACCAAATGGGGGCCGCCTCTGGATTGAGATTTTTAGCGACCGCCGTGCCGTCGTGCATAACATTACTCGCGATGGCATGGTGGGCAGAGAAGTTGCGTCCTTTTTTGGCGTGAAGACAAAAAGACCGCCATGACCTCACTACCTCCGCGGACGCGGCTATTATTGGCATTGGTAAGTGCTGGAGCTGGTTGAAAGTGATGCATGACTTGATCACCCTTTACAACGTATTCGTATTAATCTTGACACCAACTGCTGCTGTTGCTAATGTCATCATGGAGCAACTTCGTTTTTTGGTTATACTTAGTTTATCAGCGCTGGTGCTCGAGTACGGATCTACATATGTGGACTGCGCTGAGGCTGACCTCCCGATGTGTAAGATAGCATTGCAGCAATTATGAGCATGAGTTAGATTTTTCGCTTATCGCGGACCTCGCTTTATTTTACCAATTAACAGTACTACACACGAGACAAAATCCCAGGATGCCCGAACAGGTCTTTAGCGCTCGTTGGGCGATTTTCGTTTTTATTTTTTTCTCTTTCTCTACTTTTATCTTTTTCTGGTTTCACACGGGTAAGAAAATTTCTGATTTCCAGAGATTACCGTGTCCGTATGCGTCATGATGATTTGTACTTGTCAATGAAAAAGAAACGTGTCAGATTTTGCTTTTCGCGTCATACATTGTCAGTGACACAAGAGGACGCATCGCTACCGACCGACCAAATCAAAAATGCTTTTACACAACTACAATATGTATGATCATAGATTCATGGCACAATAACAATAAGGTTGCCGCACACACAATTGACAATTCGCATGTTGATGTTACATGTCACATGGGTACCAACCACTGAGGTCAGTGGCACTGACCAGAAGTTTCTGGATCTTTTATCCACATGAAAGTCAGCTCCTGAAAGGACGCAACTCATTGTAGAGCCACCACCTGCAGCATCACGGTCTTCTATTCCTCTATTCTCGTGTGACAAGTAAGTTGTTCGTGTTCCGCCCTTTGAGTTTATTTCTTGCGTTCGTTCTGTATAGAGTGACGAAAGAAAAAGTGCCTCGATGTAGTAGCCAGAACCAAGACTAGTAGCTCGGATTCATCGTGAACTTGTTCGCTTTCAGAAAAGATAGCCTCGATCTGTGCATCGCTTGAGCCTGAAAGTAGTGCTGTAGAACTTCTCTCAACGACAATTCTTTCATTCTTCGTTTTCTTGTCGTTTCGCCTTCGAGCTCAATGACTGCAGACGAAGTCCAAGATCTGCCTAATGTACAATTCATGATTGACCAAAGATGGTCCTTTGCTCCACAACAAGTAGCTTTTGTTTTCTGTTCTAGCAGGGGACAGTTTTCTTGTATTTTTTGACCAGCCCTAAGAACAGCTAGGAGGTGGAGGTTGCCTTGGCTACTTATATTTCAAAAAAGTATAATTGTCGACGTCGAGGGTTTTTTTGACACAACTTCAAACGACATATTATTCTAGTTTAAGTCTAAGAATCAAATTTTCACGACGCTCCCACAGTTGCTAGCACGATCTCGTCACGCTTGCTCTCTGCTAGCGCTGCGTATTGTGGGGCCCGACCCCGTGGAATTGAAGGGCAGTTGTCAACAACTTCATCGGAGCTAGAACGCCTGCTTCCTCGACCGCAGACGCAGTCCGGATCATGCACAAATTTGGCGGCAAGTCGCTCTTTGGTGGGGGTACAGCCGGCGGGGCTACATCGAGCAAACCCGGCAAGCCAGGCGGTGTAGCGGCAAAGGCCACACCTTCTGCCAGCGGCGGCAGCAGCCTCTTCGGTGGTCTCGCGCAAGGTAGAAGTTTTTGTCCTTCTTGTCTTGCTTTACATTTTTATTGAAAAGAATCAAAATCAATCGCGCCGCCCCAGTAAGTAGGAAAAAAAATGGATTTCTATTACGACATCATGGCACAACAAATAAACTCTTACAGCGACTTCCGCCGGCCCGCAGCCCATCAGCAGCATTTTCAACAAGTATAAACAAGGCCTGCCCAAGCCGGCGCCCGGCGCACCAAGTTACTCGCCAAGCTCGAAGCGGCAAAAGGCTGGACTAGCGGGCAACCCAAAGCCGGTGAATCACAACGCAGCTGCGGCCACTGGTGCGGGACCCGGTGGTGCGGTCAAGAACACGGCCAACGCTGGAGGCACGGGTCCGGGGAGCAAACAAGGAGCGCTCCCGGCAGTGGCCGCTGGCCAAGGAGCAGGTAGTAAAGAAAGAAGTGCCTTGCATAACTAGTTTCGAGTGAGAATGTCGTTGACCACACGACCTACGAAATTAGCTGTAGGGATAGTCAGTCCTATCAGTCTCTTTAAAGTATACATGCTCGAAGGAACAGACTAGATTGGCGGTATGTGGATGAGATGCACGTCAAACTCAAAGTAAAACTTCTCTCTGTTTCGAACAAATCAGGCGGGTCTGCTTCTAGCAGCTCCTCAGCCGCCGCTACTTCGAGCAACGCAGCCGCCGGCGCCGGCGGACAGCCAGCGCCGTCCTCTGGGTCGGGTACGAAAACTTTTAAAAAGCAGTCGTCGCCTGCCGCCTCCCGTAGCGTTGGCTTGATCCAGGATGACGACTATGTCATAACCCCGATCGACCGCATCGAGGAGGGGATCGAGCAGGACCAGGACGCGGCCTACTGCCTCGAGGACCTGGACGTGGGGAAGCCCTTGGGCAAGGTATGCATTGCAAAAGTATCGATACTAAGTGGTGCGATACAAATTTGCTCAGCATAAGTAATGGAATTTGTGATGCGGATTTGCCAGAAGAAAAACAAAAAGATCTGCAATGCATAATTTCGATTACTACGAGTGCGATGCTTTTGCAGTGCATACAAGGGAAAATTCGGCAACATCTACCTCGCGCGGGACCGAATTTCCGACTACGTCTTCGCGCTGAAGATTCTGAGCAAGATATTGAGAGAAAAAATCCCCCCTCCCCATAGTACTGAAAAGGTATACTTTTGGAAATTTGTCATGCTGATTTGTGGTCACAAATCGTGCCTGTCTTGCAAGAAAGCAACTCCGCAGGCTGCGCCGCAGTATGCAGGCGGTTTGTCATGCTGTTGGGCCTACAGCGCGGACGTTTATCATGCTAAGCGCCTAGGCCAAAACCTCTCTACTCACGCTTGGCGTGGGCCTGCAGTGCTCTCCAGCAAGACGGCTCGGATGTGTGGCCACAAATCAGCATCACAAACTTCCGCTTTGATGTGGGGAGGGGGGATTTTTCATTTTGATACAAGAAGCAGCTGCAGAAACACCGCGTCGAGCACCAGTTGATCCGCGAAATCGAGATTCAGTGCCACCTGCGACACCCAAACATCCTCCGTCTGCACAACTATTTTTGGGACGACACCCGAATCTACCTCATGCTCGAAATCGCACCGGGGGGAGAGCTGTAGATAAAGGATACTGAGTGTTCTATACGGATTTCTACTTTGTGATTTTTGTGGTCCAAGGTGGATGAATCATCAACATGTGAAAGTAAAACTTCACGTCGAAAGACAAAGACGCGAAAATGAATATGAATATGTTGTTGAGTTTGAATCCCTAGGAAGGAGCCTCGCAGTGAATTCCATTTTTTTTTTTTCCACGATACCCTTAGGTACGCCGTCCTGAAAGCGAAGCACTACTTCAGTGAGTACCGGGCCGCTTGGTACCTGTCCCAGATGGTGGACGCGTTTCGGTACCTGCACCGGAAACACGTCGTGCACCGCGACATCAAGCCGGAAAACATTCTCTTGGGCACCAACGACACCCTGAAGATCGCCGACTTTGGGTGGTCGGTGCACGCGCCTTCGTTGAAGCGCACGACCTTCTGCGGGACGCTCGATTACCTCGCGCCAGAAGTGGTCGAGCCGAACATGCCCGCGGCGCAACTGGCGAAGAGTACCATGGCGGACGTGTGGGGATTAGGGGTGCTGTTGTACGAGTTTGTGGTCGGCTATGATCCACAAAAAAAGTAGACCCATGATTGATCCCCATCCAATTTGTGATGTTGTACTAAAACATGCATCAATTTCAATTGTCGCGTGTTTCTCATGCAAAGAATGGAAGAGGAAGATGGGTTTATTTTTCTGGGGATATCGGCCGCGCGCCCTTCGAAGGCGGCGACACCATGACGACTTACAAGAAGATTCGGGTGGAAAAACCCTATTTCCCCGACCACCTCTCGCCCGACTGCAAGTATGCAATGCAAGGTTACCGTACTAGAAAGTACAAATTGGAATACAAACTTTATTCCAAGATGAACCGTCGGAGTTTCAGTTTGTAATGCTAAGCCAGGTAAAATACTAGTTTACTAGATCTGTCATGCACTGGAAGTTCAAGTTGCAACTACTGCAACTGCAGCGAGTTGTACGGTACTTTTGCAATCTATAGCAAGGACTTGATTACGAAAATGCTGCGGAAAAAACCGACGGAGCGGATTCAACTGGAAGAAGTGCAGCGGCACCCCTTCTGCGCGCAAGCGTTAGAGGACGGCGGGAAATTCTGCAAGGAACGCTACGGCGGGATGGTTGGGAATATAGCGTAAAGGTGGACAACTATGTGGTCATTGCAGCTGACATGAAAGAAGTTGTAGACTGTTGAAATTATAACTGGGCGCGAATTTCTTCTGCAGAACAAGTGAGTCTGGACGAGGAGACTAGGGCGACTGCAGCTTCCGATTGAGCTGGTGCTTCACTCTTCACGAGGTGAGGACTAATGTTCCTCCAGTCAGACTGAAAGAATGAAATAGTTATTTTCGTCCAGGACTGCGACTGCTAGAAGTTCGCTCCGCCACTGGTATAATGCTCACGATCACTTACTTCGTTATCATCTTCATGCGTGGTTGATGTACGACCTATTGTTCCTGTTGAGAGTTATTGATTTCGATTCTCGAGCCGCGACTCGTAGTCGTTATTCTCGTCGGATAGATTCTCGTCTAAGATCGTAAATAGTCTTCTCCCGTGCTGCATGGTCGTCGTTTCCTGATCCCATTGGTGTGGTCGTGGGCAGCGAAACGAATCACAACATTCGCACCCGGTCGACGTCCCGTCCCCGTGCTCCTGCAGCTTCGCAATGAATTATTTATGAAGGTGATCAAGAAAAATTTCAAATAAAATCGAACAGCGTCTGCCTGCCTCGAAGAGTGTGTGAGTCGGTCAGCACGACCGTCAACACGTAATTTATATACTTCAACACTTCCTCAACTTCAACTACATCATGCCTGGCTCCGCGGCGGTGACCGGTACGCTGGCTCTGCGCAAGCTTCTTCAGGGACAACTCAATGACGCCGAGAGCTTTCACGACTACTCTGCGGAGAAACTAAGCGCGATCGGGAACAGGGGCAAGATATGAACTGCAAAAGTATCGTACTAGTAGAAATTGCATTACAAATTGACTTAGCATTACAAATTGAATTCGTAATGCAGATTTGCCTTAGCAAAAAGGTTTGTAATGCATAAACGCAATTAGTACGAGAACGAGTGCGATACTTTTGCACAGGATACAAGACACAAAATGCAGATGAGCCGCTCACTCCGGAGTCCTTTTTCGACCAGCAGCGTAGTCTACGGAGCGCCCTGTTCGCTTTGAAGGAAGCGCAGGAAAAGATGAGAATTTACGAGGCGCAGTTGCAAGCATCGCAGGCGCCGGAGAAAATGGCCTCGTTTGTGGAAGCGCCACCGGCGGGAGAGACCGGCGGCTTCGACTGGGTGGCAAACAGCAAGCGAGATGGCGTCATAGGAAAATCGGAAAAGCCTGCAACGATTTTGTTAAACTCGATACGGGACAAGTTGCTGGAAGTGAGAAATAGTTTGGAAGTGAAACCGAAAACAACGAAAGAGGCCAAAGTAGAACAACCAGCGCAAGGAGGCCGTTGGTTTTAGTGAGAGAGGATGAAGGAAAACTAGCACTGAATGTTTATTTGAAGAGTGCGATGAATCGCACTTCAATCACCATACAAACCAAGCACGTGGGCAACAAGTCCACCAGCACGGGTTCGATGTTCGCATTCTTCAGGTGGACTGTAAGCACTTGCTTTTTTGGTTTTTCGACCAGTTGTCCTTGTGCACAGTATTGTGCTCCCTCTTTTCATCTCACAAGCGACGGAAAGAAGATCAACGGTTCTCGCGGTAGTTCTTGCGGTTTCGGTTTTGCAGCTCGACAATGTTATACGACGTAGTCAATCGCCACCTTTTCTTGCATGATGTTCTTGTCCGGACATCTTTTACAACCCGGATTACTCAGATCCATCGTACAAATGATTCTTGCGTTCGAATTCATTGACAAGTCCGAAGATGATCTCGAAGATCACCAGTTTGTTCTTTTGCCAGCACTGTATTAGTTTCACGAGTGGCGTCCTGATCAGTGTAAAACTAGAATGTAAAACAACTGACACTGTATGTGAATTCCTTCTACATCTGCGACTTATTGTTCAGTCGCTCGCGAAAAAGCTTTCCAATTTCTTCGAAAACAATGTCGGAGTTTGTAAAAATGTTTCGTACAACATCAAAAAACACGAAGTTGAAAAACTTCGCTCACCGACCACCACTGGTGAAAATGAAATCGTGTGATGTAGCAGTGTGTTATTTATTGCTCGCAGCCCGTTCGTGGGCAGTGACCTTGCGAACAGCCACCCCTTCTTCACACTCCTCTCATCAAGGTGGATCGGAGCTTAGAGTATTATCTTCCGGGACGCCTCAACATCAAGGTGGATCGCAGCGATACCAACCACTTTTGTTCGATCCCGTGGCCGCTGCAACTGGAAATAAGCAGCTTGGCGAAGAAGCGCCGCTTATTTCCGTTTCGGAATTTCGCGACTTCACAAACACGAAGAAAGACAAAACCGGGCAAGTGGTTATGGGAGTGTCAGGATCGAAATCGTCAAAGTTGAAATAATCTGCAATGCAAAAAAACGATACCAGCTGGAGCCCAGTTTGCAAGTAGCGCATGACAAATTTTGGCAGCATGGAAATCCAATTTCTCATGCTGTTTGAGCAGAGAAGACTGCTTTTGTCATGCTATTTTAGCAGCTCTATCTCACACCCCAAGCAGGCTTATAATCGGCCTCAGTTGCCTGCTCTGCAAGACAGGCGCTTTGCGTCTAGCATTTTATGCATCACAAGCTATTTCAATTTTGACGATTTCAATTCTGACGCTTCCATAGTGGTTGCCTCTCCTTTACATTTTTCGCCCGCACCGAGCCTGGCCGCAGATCTCTACCATGTCGCAGCTGCTGTCGACGTCGTGACACGAAAAGAAGAAAGCAAAAGAAAACAAGGCACAGGAGGAGCTTCTTCGCAAGAAGAACTACTACTACAAGATGGCGAAGAACAAAATCAAAGAACTTCTCAGCTGCCAGAAGTGCTGCCATCTTCGCAGGCAGGCGGCGCCCCTCCTCGTCCCGGAGCCAGCCAAGAAGAAGTGCACGCGGAAATACAGAAGCAAGCGCAGGTCGACTCGGATCTCGACTTAGACGCGGTTCTCTCAGAAGACGACACGTTTCCGTCGAATCTTTTTCTTTTCCGCTATCGCATGTTTGGCCCCACGGATTTCCTGGGCGAGTGGGCCGACATCGTGATCAATTGGGAAAAGCAGCCGGGCCAAGAGGCCTTCCTGGACACTGTCACGGCCTGCAACGTTGGCCCAGTGCTCATGCGTTTGTTCGCCAACCAGAAGAGGATGCTCGAGGAGATTATCAAATGCAAATATGTCTGGGTCCTCTGGAACATTCTAAACTTGTGATGCTGGTGTCTCTGGATTCGAAAAAAATTTGTATTGCATGACCAGCACGGGGACTCCAGTTTGTGCTACGCGGAGAGGGCAGTTCTCATGCGGTAGAGGTATCGCAAAGGAGCCCTCTAAAAATCTGTGATGCTCCGGCATGCATCACAGACATCATGGCTCATGGAAAATATGCATGACAAATCTAGAAATCTTCCGGACCCAGACATTTTTGCTTTTGATAGAGATGAAAGCCAAGCCAGTGGTGCACGCCGCTGGAGGTGGGACGGAGCAAGGAAGCCAAAGCACCACCGCCACCTCGCGTGCAAAGCGACCATCTCCTGGGAGTAAAAGTAGTGGTCGTAGCTCTAGTACTTCATCTGGTGTGGAGCACGGTACTAGAGGTACACAAGAACTACATCCGAACGGAGCTCCACCTGCGAGCGAAGAAGTATTAAATGCGGAGCAGAACAATGGAAATAAGCCGAAGCGGAACCGGCAGTGGCAAACAGACAAAAGCTTGTTAGACACGAAACTGATGGTGCGCCGGGTTCTAACCGAAGCGCAGGAAATTGCGGTCAGGTACGGCAACTACTTGTACAGCTCCGCGCCCAGAGACGCGCACTTGCTTCCCCTCGGACCCGCCGCGGCCGCGGTCGAACGGAGGGCAAAGATGAGGTATGAATGTACGTAGAATTCTTTCGTCTCGTAGACGGCGTTTGGAAGTGGAGATTGTATTTACGACGTCGAGAAGTGGTCCTTTGTGAGTAGTTTTGACACTATGAATATGATCTTCGTACTCAGTCTTGATTTTGGCGCAGCCCGGAGCGGTTCTACTTGTCAGCAGAATGCATTTTATCCTTGTTTTACTATCTTTTTATAAAACGCAAACAGGTCTTTGGCGCGTTGGTACAGCCCGGAGGTGTTAGCCGAGCGCTGTCCCCTCTGGGTGGAGGCCGTGAGTGCGTGGTGCGAGTTTGTGACCCTGCACTTCGAGCAGATTTACCACCTAGAAAGCGCGGCAGTGATCACCGCGTATCTGACACAATTGGCGAAGGTTGAGTCTATGGAGACACAGATTTTTGAGGAAGCGGGCCCCAAAATCGACGAGAAAATTGCCAGCGCAAATCTGATGGATGTGGGGTACGAGGAAAGAACGGAGGTTGTACCTGCCCCTGCCGCCGTTCGTCTTTCCCGGCTGGGGCGACAACTGGCTCAAGAACAGCATCAACAACCAGGACGAACCGATCCGCCGGGGCGGTCATCCTCGTACCCCGGACCACCGCGACCTCCGCACGCATCTTTTGAGGCGACGGCCGCAGGAGCGGGCGATCAGCAGTTTTTACTGCAGCACGACCAGCGTGGTAGTTCACCCGGCGCGTCTTTCGGGGAACCAGACGACGAGAGCGCCAGGACGAACAGGTCTTCTAGCCGTGGTAACCCATTCTTTTTATCCGAGGCAGCGGGGCGCGTCGTGCCCCGCCCTGTGGTCAACATCAGTGCTCCCGCCTCCAGCAGGGGGGCGTCAGCACCAGCATCTCCGCAACAACGACCTGCGGCCGCTCCTGTGAAGACAAAGACGCAGCACGTCCTCGTCACGAAACCGAAGCAGGCGTTCGCGGACCAGCAGCCGGACAAAAATGAAACGGTGGTGCCGATGTTGGTTGACGTTGCGCGCGAGATGCGGCGAGAAAAAACCAAGAATCCACCGGACGCTGGACAAGTGGAAATCATTCAGCACATTCGCGGCAGCGAGGACGGGACGAGCGACGAGGAGCAATTCCCCGGGGACGACCTCCCCGGGCAACTGTCCGAGAGTCAAAGCTATCCTGAGTAAAAACGTACCCACACCAGAGTCAGGATGGGGATTTTGCAACACAAACCTAGGAGTTTTGTGAGTCACGCATGACAAGTTGCACTCTGCAGTGTAGTGCAGGTTAGCAAGTGCAGCCGCATCACAGATTCATCTGCTCATCCTGTTCACAGCATCACAAATTCCAAAACACGAGGACTGGAAATAGCTCTCATGGGGATGCGCATTACAAGTCTTCCTGTCTTTGCGAATCTGCATTACAACTCTGGCGTGGGTACGTTTTTACTCAGGATAAAAGCGCCCTGCTGGTCATCCGGCCTCCGGACGAGCACCAGAATGGGGAGCTGCTCACCTTTCTGAAACTGGTAAACCGCCAGTTTCTGCAGGTGTGCGCGTTCGAGCTGGCAGACGTGAAGATGAGCATCGAACTCCTGATCGGCTTCGTGACCACGTTTCGAGCGGAGTCCAAACTGAAGCGCATGATGAAGGAATTCACCTCCTACACCACCACACTGGTCAAGTGCCGGACTCCTGGAGGAGCTGGACGAGATGAACGCGAGACAGCAGGAAGATCGGCAGCCGCGCCTCCTAGAAGAACTACAGCAGCTCTTCTTGCACAGCAGCGCGACGAAAACACAAACAGTCCTGAGCAAGGTCATGCACAACTCGCGTCCTCCAATGTCAACACACACTGTGAAGAATACTTCTTCACGTCCGAAATCGCAAACAACATGCTGTACCAGGGAATCGGTTTGGTGGACGAGACATCAGAGGTAGAGGACGATCGAGATGATAAAAATACGCAACGTCATGAAATGGTAGAAAAGAACCGGATCAAAAACACCCTGGGGACCAAACTCGCCGAGACGAAAGGCCTGCTGCGGCGCAAGCGTATGGCGTTCTCAAATGTTACATTCTCAACTGTTCCGTGATTTGTCATGCAAAACGAGCATCAATGTCCACACGGTGAAGCTACTTCGCATGACAAATTTTGGAAGGGCTAAACAGCATGGGAAGCTGTGACGAACTTGCAACGCAAGAGTTACAAGATCCGGGCTTTCCCTGTGACCATTCTTGCATCACACTTTCATGTGATGGCGATGGCTTCGGTCCGCCTGACGCCGCGACCCGGTGGCCTGACCATTTGCGGAAAGGTGCCCTAAAATGGGTTGCGTTTGTGGTTTCGGTCGGTTTAGCATCACAAATTCGTGTAACAGTTGAGAATGTAACAATGAATTGAGAATCCCATAACGCGGTCGGACTTCTTTGGCCGCTACATGCACGTGGAGGCGAAGCGCTCGGCGGACGGGCCGTCGCTCTATCCAAGAAAAAAACGTTGTTAGTGTAAATTTGTGATGCGCAGCATGCAAGATGATTGCGTCTGTCATGCTTGGCATGCATCCTAGGGCCCATTAAAGGGTGTTTTCGCGTACTGTCTGCGCATGACAGGTTTTTGCTGTCATGCCAGACAAATTTGTAATGCTGTTCCTCCAAAAAAGTTACACCTATAGCGTTTTTTTCTTGGATACGCTCGAGTCCGACATCACCACCAGGCCCGCAGAGGTGTGGAAAATTGCGCATCAAAGGGAAAAATCCCCCCTCCCCATATCAAAGTGGAAATCTGTGATGCGGGATTTGTGTACACAAATGCGCGCTGTCTTGCAATGCGGCATCGCAGCCAGATCCGCAGCCGAGGGAGGGACATTTGGGTCTAGGTGCTTCGCATTGCAAACGGTTGCCCTCTAGGCCCAACAGCATGCCAAATCGCTTCCATAATGGCACGGAAGCCTCTGCGTTTGTCTTCTTGCAAGACAGACGTGATTTGTGGTCTCAAATCAGCAAGACAAATTTTCGGAAGGATGCCTTTTCGATATGGGGAGGGGGGATTTTTCCTCTCAATATTGCGTCCCGCGTGCCGGGTTCGCTCGCCTCACAACTCATCCCCAGCAGCCCGCTCTTCGGGCGCATGAGTCTGTCGCCGCTCCTTTTGCTACAAGATGAAGGAGATGGTGGTGGGGGCGATAAAGATAATGATAAAGGCAAAGGCAAAGCGACGTTCGCTTCAACGTCATTTCCGGCTGCTGCATCCGGGGCTAGAGCTGTGCCACTGCCACCAACATCTTCTACTACTTCATCACCGGAACCACGAGAAGCTCTTCTTGTGAAGAAACCCGGGCTACTTCCGGGAGTCGCGCGCCGCACGGCCGGAAATAAGCATCGGAGTCCCAATCGCGACGCCGGACAAGACGACGTTGTTTCGGGCGGAGGTGGTCCCTTCGGAGGACCACGGCAGGCGGAGCATCATGCTGAGCAATCCGCGGGTCCTCGTCCTGGACCGACGCCACACTTGATCTTACCTCCAGGGCAGGTGGCTGAAGGTATGGAGAGGAAAAAGTTTATCACAGTCACTAATTTGCAGGGTTTGCATTACAAATTTTCTTAGCATCACAAATTTTCCTTGTATTGCAGAAACACTAGTAGGGAAATCCCTAATAAAGTTTGGCTGTGATGCATTTTTACGCATGACAAACAGTTTTGTATTGCAAAAATGCGCATGTGTGATCGTGACGAACTTTTTTTGTTTGATAGAAGGAGCCGTTGTTCCAACACCGTCTACTGTTGGCACCAACCTCTTCCTATCAAATGTAAAAATGTCTGGGTCTGGAAGGTTGGAACTTGTGATGCTAACTTTGGATGCTAAAAAAATCTGTATTGCATGACCAGCAAGAGGAGCCCAGTTTGTGCTACGCGGGGAGGGCATTTGTCATGCGGGATAGGCATCAAGAAGGCCTCGAAAAATATGTGATGCTAGATCATGCATTACAGACATCCTGACTCATGCAAAATATGCATGACAAACCTTGTAACCTTCCAGACCCAGACACTTTTACATTTGATACTTCCAATCCGTCGTGGGGAAGCGCATCCAGCATTACTCGCACTTATCACAAGGAAAAATCCCCCCTCCCCATATCAAAACAGAATTTCTCATGCTGGATTTCCATACACAAATCAGATTTGTCTTGCAGTAGAGGAGTGCAGGCATATGCCAAGCCTCAGTCGAGAGGTTTTGACGTAGGCGCCTAGCATGGCAAACGTGTATGCTCTAAGCCAAACAGCATCACAAACCGCCTGCAAAATGCGGAACGCTTTCTAGGCTTGCCTTCTTGCAAGACAGGCAGGATTTGAGGTCGCAAATGCGCATCACAAATTTTCAGACGGATACGCTTTCGATATGGGGAGGGGGGATTTTTCCTTTTGATAGCACTTCTTCTGCAACTCCGCTTACTTGGGTCAGCAGTACATCGAGGTGCTGCATAATTCCCTCAATAGGCCGTTTCAGACATCAACCACTTCTAGCGCCGGCGACGTCCACAATGCCCCGACCACCTTGGAAGTAGATGCCTTCCGGGTGTTTGACCGGAGGCGCAGACAGGACTTTGTAATCGCCGTCCTGGAGACAACCATCGCGAAGTTTGGGCAAGGGAGCCCGCAGGTGCTGGCGATTCTGCGCTCGCTCAGTACTACTAGTAACAACAGCGAGGAGGTGATGTCCGCCGGCGGGGAGGACGGCACCACCTTGATGAACAACGCCGGCACCACAGGCGGTTGTGGTACAACTGAGCCTCCTGTGCCGGCGATCAACGATAATTCCCCAGATGAACAAGGGGCGGGCGCATGGAGGACGTGGGCCGTGGCCGTGAACCTACTGCCAGCCAGTTACGACTTGGCGCACCCACCACAAGATGTCGACGAAGGCTCCAGTGATACTACAATGAAAAATGCCCCGACCCCGGAATTTGCAAAAGTTTCTCATGCAATGTATCCAAAGGAAAGCTTTTTGTCTTGCATGAAAGGACTACGAGCCTTTCTGATGCAGAATCTAGGTGAGCAAGGTGCCTTTTATTGCATGACAGACCCGGCGCCGGCTGCTGTTGGGCTTCTTTGCAACACAAATTTGAGTTATTCAACATGGCAAATTTGTGATGCTGATATATGCGAGACGGAATACAAGTGCTGCCAGGAGGTTCTGGGGTGGGGGTATTTTTCATTCTAATAGGTCACTTGGACGACATGACGCCCATGACCTCCAGACAGATGAGCAGCCAAAGTAGAAGAATGGCAAAACAAATCAGCAACCGATCTGCCCGACTGAATTCACAACAAACTTCTACCGGAGGTTATGGCGTAGTTCTCGAACGTTTTTACATTCTTAGCTGTTACATGGATTTGGAAAAATGTAAGAATGGCAAAAGTCAAAGGGTGTACTTGGAGAATTCTAAAAATTGTGCCTCTAGCATTACAAATTCGACACATATCATTTCAATATTGTTCTTGAGCCCGCCTTCGCAAATTTGTCATGCGAAGCAGCTTGATCGTGTGGATGCTGATGGTACTAGTTTTGCAAGACAAAAAATTTATCATGATGTAACAGCTGAGAGTATAACGCTTGCGAATCTGATAGATGAGGTGGTGCTAGCGTTGCCGGTAGTTGTTCAACGGCCAAAGCTCCTGCTCGCGCCAATGCTTGCCCCCCGGCCCCTACGGGGAGAAGTTTTTTGCTCAGTGCCGGGGCCGCGCCGCAGGGCGATCAGGATTTTGGTGGGGTTGCTCGCCGGGGAGCAGGTGGACTTCTACCAGGTCGTACTACTAGTTCTGCTGCTGGCCCCACCGCGCCGCGGTCCGACATGTTGGTGCAGGAACAATATCGAAAGGAAAAATCCCCCCTACCCATATCAAAACGGAATTTCTGATGCTGGATTTGTGTACACAAATCAGCTTTGCATTGCAGAGAGGCACTGCGGCCAGATCCCCAGGGTAGGCAGGGGCGTATGGGTCTAGTTGTTCAGCATGGCAAACGGCTCCCCTTTAGTCCCAGCAGCGTGACAAATCGTTTCCATAATGGGGCGAAAGCTTCTGCCCTTGTCTTCTTGCAACAGAAATGCGATCTGTGGCCTCAAATCAGCAACGCAAATTTTCGGAAGCATACCGCTTCGATATGGGGAGGGGGGATTTATTTTCCTTACGATAAACAATACCTGCTGAATGCAGACCCTGCTGTCCTCTCACAACAGCCGAGCACTGGTCATCAGCGCAGCGCATGGACGCGCGAGTTATCCGGTGATTCTCTTTTTTCTGTTTGTCCTTCTACAGGCCGCACACCATGGACACAGGAATTATCTTTATCCCCCGGTTCTTCTGTTATTTCTGGGACTTCTACAGGCCGCGCAGCACCATGGACACGTGAATTACCCGGTTCTTCTGCTATTTCTGGGACTTCTACAGGCCACGCACCATGGACACATGAATTATCTGGGTCTTCTGTTATTTCTGGGCCGCGTCAGGCGACCAACGCGCAGCCGCGGCGTAGGCTCAGCATCGCTTATCAAATGCAAAAATGTCCGGGTCTGGAAGATGAGTGCAAGTTTGTCATGCTTGTCTGGCATGACTCGAGAATCTGTGTTGCATAGATACGAAAAAGCCCTCTTACCTGTCATGCAAAAACGCAGTTTGCAGCCATGCGGAATACGTAAGACATGGCAGCCAAAAAATTTGTCAAGCATAGCTGCGTATCACTCACTTTTAGCATCACAAGTTTCCAGACCCAGACATTTATGCATTTGATATCGCTCGTTTGTTGGCAAGGGTGCCGAGCTTCTCCAGCTTGCGCTGCAGCCCTTATGGAACTGTCACTGTCAGGGTCGAAATCGATTTAGTTGAAAAAACAACCTGTACTAACGCATAAAATGCGACAGCAACACCGACGCAAAAGGCGACAATTCTACTGCAGAGGATGCAAACGAGGTAGATTCTGCTAACGGTCGTGGTCGTCAGAAGTTTGGCTACTGACTAGCATGACAGCGAGGGGCTTCTTTGCGGCCCTAAACAGCATGACAGATTCGCTTCCGGTTGTACGGGCGAAATTTGTCATGTGCCGACTTCTATACTTTCTCAATCTATGGGCGTCTAACTGGAGGTTGTAGCGGTTTTATGCATAATTTTTGCAAATTTTTTAACTTTGTCGATTTCAATCCTGACGCTTCCATAGCCCTCATCGACTGAATAATGCCTCGTCCTCGACGCGAAGATCATCTGCGGAGAGCGGAGAACGTAAACAAGAAAGCGCGGCCGTGCCAGGAGCTTTGGTCGTGCCGGAGAATCTATGCAGTCCTGTGACCGGCCTACGGGCCGCGGGTGCGGGTGCCGCAGCTGCTGCTGGATCTGGCTCTGGTTGTTCATCGGGTGGAACATCAACCCATGTCGTAAATACAGATGAAGATCATAGCACTACACCGGCCAGGGTGGAACTGCATCAAACCGAGACAGAAAAAACAGGTAGTTCATCTTCTGGCAGCGCGACCTCCGACATTTCCTCGGACCGCGCCCCCCTGATGAATTCCTACACAAGAACTCCGCCTCCAGATATTCGACCTGGTGCGTACACTCGATTTTTGTCTGTTGCCAAGCAGATTTTTCTCAGGGAACCGCACGCGCTTGCAGTTCTGTTGCGCCGCACGCTTCAGCCGGGCGTCATTAGGAAAGGGACAGCGGGGCGAGCGGTTGTATCACCGCTCCAGCTATCGTCGCTCAATTCCGGAAATCATAGTCATGTTCCTTTGAAGATGCTGCCCTTGACGGTGGGGCAGAATGACCCGGATCAACTATGGAACGGCCTGGAAAAGCTGCGCCAAAGCGCGGACCGGCAGTTTGCCAAGGTCCGGTGCGATCGCGGCTCGCCCGACGGCTACGCCGGAGGGTATGACCACCCACTCTCGTTCGATAACTCGAGAAGCACTTTGGTCACGGAACTCTACGCAAACTCGTGGGAGCGGGCGCTAAACGGTATGTAAAAATGCTGTAAGTATGTAGTAAAAGACCAAAAAAGAAGAAGTTGTTGAGCTGATTTATTTGTTCTGTTTTATTTCATATGGCAATGGCAATAAAATGCAAATGGAGCTATCACGACCCTGTGTGATCAATCATTCCTTCCACACAGGTGTTCTGCAGGCCACGGTGACGAGCAGAATGCTACTTTTTGTCAAAGGCCTCGCCATATGCATTGCAAATATCGATCTGGGTCTGGAAGGATGCAAGGTTTTTCGTGCTTGTCTGGCATGACTGAAAAGTTTGTGACGCCGCGTGTCCAAGAAGACACCCTTTGCTTGGCTTGTCATGCAAAAACGCAGCTTGTCATGCAGAAGGCGCAATAATACTAAGCCGCGCAAATATTTCTCATGCTTGGCTGTGCCTTGCAGAGCATTCATCATTTGCAGCTGCATAGCATCACAAGTTTCCAGATGCAGACATATTTGCATTGGATACGCCACCATTCCCCTCGGCCCTTTCGACAACATTCAGTTTCGAGGGCGGAACACAAAGAAAATTCTAAGTGGGCTGCTGTCGTCCGCATTTGTGATTTGCGGAAATGTGTACCACACGACGATCCACCATTTTCTTACCGACGCAAAGCTGCAAAAGAATCTCCTTCGCTTCGCACGAGTCATATTCCGTTATGCCGCCCGGAATACGAGGTCGAGACAGGCAACATCTTCGTCCTCGGTTCTTTCATCTACAAGTTCTACTTTCGCCGGTTTCTTCGAGCCTTGGGTGCTATCAAAATCAAAACAGATCCCCCCACCTCATACTCAAACTGGAAATTTGTGATGCTGATTTGTGGCCGCAAATCATGTTCTGTTGTCATGCTAGAAGGCACCAAAAGATGCGGACTGTAGGGCTGGCTGGCGTGCTGGGAAGGCCTTGCATCTAGCTACTTCAGCGCGACAGGAGGCAACTGGAAGTAGTGGGAAACAGCATGTTGACAAATTGTCTCCAAACAAGGCCACAACTGCGTCTCTTGTCGCTCTTTTAGCAATACAAACCGATAATTTGTGTACGCGCTACATCCAGCAGCACAAATTTCCTGTCCGATATGGGGAGTTTGGGGGATTTTTCCTCACAATAGGTCCCGGACGCTGTTCTGTTGTCCAGTCTTGCCTATCGGGATATCGTCCTGGGTCTGGACAGCGGCGGCGGGGGGCCAAAAAAATTTCTTCTCCGCCTTCTCAATGGCGCGGCGGAAACGACTACGACCACCGCTGTCGGAAGTAGATGGGGGGCAGGAGCTATCCAGGAAAAAACACTCATCCCCATCCAAGTTGTCATGCAAAATATGCAGAAACTCCACTGCTTGTCATGCAAAAAATGCAGGCGGATGGGTGTTTTTTGTTTTCCTGGATAGGAGCCGGGTTATTGGGGGCGAGTCGCGGACAGGGTGGCAACCTTGCCGGGGGAGGCGGGTTGGGTGACGAAGAGTCGGACACCGAGGATGGTAGGAATGCAAATCAACATATTAGCCAGAGCGGAGCTAACGATTCGTCGCAGCATATCAAAGTGAAAAAAGCCCCTCCCACGACCCCATACAAAAAAGAAAATCTCTGTTGCTGGATCTCTGGTGTAAGTGCACAAATCAGTTCTGTACTATTGCAGGAAGCGCTCGGAGGTACAACTTATTCTTTGAGCCTGGTTTCGATTTGGTATGCAAAAGATTATCAGTTAGACATGGCAGACAGCTTTGCAGTAGGCAAAAGCGCGTGCTGACATCAGATGGGCAGCTGTCGTGGAAAAATGCTCGGAATGGCTCCCATTTCTTGCGGCCGCCCTATGTGCAAGACAGGTCACAATCAGCATCTTCACAAATTTCTTTTTTGCATACTATGCGTAGGGGGCGAGATTTTTTCTTTTGATACAGCAGCAGGATTGGACCAGTATTTTCCTCCAGGGATTTGGCGAGGAAAGCGATTTACTGGTGCAGTGTGCAGTGCTGGGAACTGCGTTCTTCAGCTTTGCTTTCCTTTTGACCTGTTGTCTGTGCTGCTGCTGTTGCCCCTGCCGCGCACAGCAGGTATGAACTGCAAAAGTATCGTACTAGGTAGTATAAAAATTTGCATTGCAAATTGACTTAGCATTACAAATTGAATTTGTAATTCGGTTTTGCCTTAACAAGAAGATTTGTAATGCATAAACGCAATTTGTACGAGTACGGTACTTTTGCACCGCACAGCAAGTGACCTCGACCGATTTAGATAGCTGTCGGACCGGCCGGTCGGCGGAAACAAGCTCGTCCTGTATGAGACTGCACAAGAACAACTTCCCCTCGTCTTGTGTCCCTCATTTGTCATGCAAAGTCCCAAAGCTACTTATGGTTGCTTGTGGCACTGTCTGCATGAGATATTCCGGAAGCGGCCCAAACGGCACGAGGACGCGCCTGTGCAAAGAATTTTTCATGCAAAACCTGCGTTCTTGCTGACGCTTGTATTGCCGCTCATGCAATATACAACTGAGGCGGAGCAGGAGGAGTCCGTTGTGCAGTCTCATATCCTGCGGGGACGTGACAGAACCCGACGACACCGAGGGGCCGGGCACGAGCCCCGGGGATACTTCTAGCGGACCGGACAGAGGGCATGGAAAAAACTACAGGGGATTCTTCGATCAGATGCCAAACGACAATAAAGACCTACCCAGGAACAACGAGATGCCGCCGGGCTATGACAGTGCGCAACTCCCCCTCGTCCCCCTCATTTGTCATGCAAAATCCCAAATCCAGTCGCTGCCCTGTGGCACTGCTTGCGTGACAATAAATTCCGGAAGGAGCCCAAACAGTAAGTACTCTACTACATTAGCCACATAGAAGATTTGGCTTGCATAGGCTACTTCATGTGTGCTGGCGTTTGTATTGCAGTTCATGCCTCATAGCCATACAAATGAGGGGGTTCGTTGTGGACTTTCATACGGGCCGCGCTGGCGCGGCGAGGAGGGTATCCGGTCCGGACCTCGAATGGAGCAGCAAAGAGTATGGCGTTCTCAACTGTTACATTCTCAACTGTTAGGTGGATTTGTGATGCAAGAATGGGAAAAGTGAAAGGGGGGAAGTTGCATCTGTAGCATTACAAAGTCCAAACAGATTTAGGTGCTGCTTAGCCGTTCGCAAATTTGTCATGCGAAGCAGCTTGATCGTGTGGATCGATGATGATGGTGCTTTCGCATGACAAATCCATGCAACAGCTGAGAATGTCACAGTTGAGAACGCCATAAAGAGCCGTTGCACTTGGAGGGCCTTGAAAATAATAACAATAATAAAGTAGCATCGGGAACAAAAACAATGAAAAGGCCGAAGCTGCTGCAAATGGGACCGCGACGAGGGAGGAGTATGATCAACTCGTCAAATAACTCAAACAGGAGCCTGCAGGAGCTGCTCAAAGGAGATCAAGATCATGGTACAAGAAATTATAGTACCTCCACGAGGAGGACCAAAACCAGAATTAGTAAGCCTTCTCAAGAAAGAGCTCCTCCACGTAAGACGAACACCAGAAATTATATCAAAGATAGTACAACTAATTCTAGTAATTCCACCCCCGCCGCCGGCGCCCGCCGCACTTCTTCCAACGGAAAAATAAATTTGAACAACAAGAACTCGTCGTCGAGCACAAAGAAAAATACAAACCCGAAGTTCATTTTGAACAAGCGGCCACCCAAGAAAAGGAACAATGATAACAAGTCAACATCCCGGTATATCACCTTCGAAACCCAGTTCAACCACCTCTTGCGCGAAACGACGGAGGAATATCCCCTGAGAACTTTTACCATTTCTACTGCATTCCATGATGCAATAAATTGCCATCACGCAAACAAGCATGCATAAACAGATTCTGTTCTTCTACTTTAAACTTAGCGTGAGAATGGTAGGAAGATGTGTGTTTGAAGATGTTTTTGTTGTTGTGCTACCACTAACAGGCTACGGACCTTATGTCTGAGGATGGTGCTCAAAGTGCGTCACGGTAGGCCATTTCATTTGCGAACGCGTTTGCCATGCAGCTCTCGCAGCCTAAGACATTTGAATTGCCTTGTTTTGTGAAACCAAAAACCCAAAAAAAATAAAAATATGAACCGCCACTGCGACCGACCCCCCGGGAGAAGAGGAAAGAGGAGGATGCTCGGCCGTGAAGATGTTTTTTGGCGTTTTTGTGTTTTCCACACCAGGATTTGACATGGTGGATTAGTTGAAGAGAGGATCGGCTCAAGGATTTAGTTTCTACTTTGTCTTCTTGTCATGCGGGAAATGGAAGATTAATATATTGGGGACGATGGTACTAGATTTTCAGGGAATAACAAGAACACTCACCAGATAAATAATCCGAACTGCAGCACCACCACTGGCGGCGCCAGTTCGGGCAGACACAAGATTATATGCATTGCAGAAGAAAAAGTATCGTGCTAGTACGACCTGCATCACAAGTCTCCACCTGCTTATGACAAATCCAAGTGTGCTTATGACAAATGGAATTTGTCCTGCTGATTCAGTGTGGATGAAAAACAAAGCAATATATCATCCTAAGTGCAGCAATCAGTACGACGAGTAGTACAATGTTACTTTTGCAGTGGATACAAGAATTGCAGTGTTGATGTGGACACCAGTTGTAACCAGAGCGTTGCGCTGCTCCCCACGACGACCCCCCTGACCACTACAGCAGAAGCTGCAGACCATTCCGGAGTTGGAGGTCGACAAATGGATGAACGCGATGGCACCGAGGACCCCGGTGGAAAAATCGGGGGTCAACAGTTGAAATCACGACGAACAAGCAACCAATATCCTGTGTAAAAACCTCCCCACCCCATAGTCAAGTTGGGAAATCTGCAACACAAATCTGCAAGTTTTGGGAGTTTTGCATGACAAGTTGTTTCCATCTGTAGCGTCGTCCTGTTTAGCAAGGGCAGCCGCATGAGAAAGCCAGCCCCGCATCCTGTTTACAGCATTACAAAGTCCAAAACACGATTGGAAATGCCTCTCATGCAGATCCGCAATACAAATGTTCCTGTCATTGCGCATTTGCGTGACAACTCAGGGGTGGGGACGTTTTTACACAGAATAACCAGATGAAAAACCGAGACGAGCAGCAGTCCTCGTCCGCGGCGCACCTTTTCAACAAGAAAAGCAGCTCCCTGGTATCAACATCTTCGAATTATGTTTATGCCGCACAGGAGGAGAGTCTTCAGATGGAAAAAGAACTATACGCAAGAACATCAACAGGAAGATCGAAAAAACACAACCAAAATAAGGGTCGAAGCACGGAGGTGGTCGTCAACAGCATTTTTACCAGCAGCGGAGGTGTACCTCTACGGCGGAGGAAGAGTAGGATATGGTAGTGTCAGGATCGAAATCGACAAAGTTGAAATGGTTTGCCATGCATAAAATGGACGCCAGTTGGTGTCTAGTTTTCAAGTGGCGCATGAGAAATTTGGGTAGAGCCGAAATCCAGTTTGCAATGCTGTCTGGGTAAGGAAGACGCCTTTTGTCATGGTACCTTGGCAGCTCTATTTCTACCCCTGAACAGGCTTACAATCTGCCTCCCTTGCCTACTCCGCAAGACAGGCATTTTGTGGGTTGCATTTTATGCATCACAAACTACTTCAACTCTGACGATTTCAATCCTGACGCTTCCATATGGGACGGTGGCCCCGCCGACGCCTCCGAGTTTCAGCACAGAATTTCGTGAGGACTACTACACCGATATCAAAAGGAAAAATTCCCCCTTCCCATATCAAATTGAAGTTTCTCATGCTGGATTTGCGTACACAAATCAGGTCTGTCTTGCAGTGAAGGACTGAAGGCCCATATCAAGCCTAAGTAGAAGGGTTTTGACGTAGGCGCGCAGCATGGCAGATGTGTAGTACTCTGTAGGCCCCATGGCACCACAAACCGCCTGCATAATGTGGCGGAGTCTCTGGAGTGTCCTTCTTGCAATACATAGACAATTTGTGGCCACAAATCAGCGTCACAAGTTTTCAGAAGTGTCCCTTTTTGGTACGGGGAGGGGGGATTTTTCCTCACGATAACCGAGAGTAGAGCGTGGTCGTCTGGGGTGCAAAGCGAGCGCACCCTGATCATGCGGAGCAAGCCGCTTCTTCGACACAAAGAACAAGCGCTGAACTCTATCCCGTGTAAAAACGTCCCCACCCCAGAGTTGTATACAGTACATAAACACCCCAGAGTTGTATATGCAAATCTGCATGCTGAAAATGTTTTTCATGCGGAGATCCATGAGAGGCAATTTCTAGTCGCGTTTTGGGATTTGTGATGCTAGAAGCAGCATGATATGCTCGATCTGTGATGCTGCTGAACAAGCTAAACAGGATTACACTACGAGGCCAAACTTGTCATGCGCAACAGCAAAAGCTGACAGATTTGTCTAGCAGATTTCCCAGCTTGACTCTGGTGTGGGGACGTTTTTACTCAGGATAAACACAAGCAACGTGGTCACCGAGGAGGTGGAAGATCATGATGACAACGCGCAGGAACTACAAGAACTCCCCGACGGCTGCAGTCCTTTCGAGAGAAAAATGCTCGAGAAAAAACTGGCTTTTCAGGAAAACACCATCGTGCCCGCCTCTACTTTGTGCAAGAAAAAAACTGTGTAAGTGTAACTCTGTTGTAATGCAGAACTACATGATGCAACAGAAGTGAAGAGCAAGAGTTCTATACACCTGTCATGCCAGACAGCCACGATGAAGTCCTCTTTTCGTGTGTGTTTATTTCCCTTTCAAGCCATGCATTCGTGACAGGCTATTTTCTCTGTCACGTAGAGCGAATTTGTGATGCTGTCAGCGGCCAACGATGAAAGTTACACTAACACAGTTTTTTTCTTGGATATTCCTCTATCCCGAAAATAGAAGACAACTGGAGCAGCTTACGCAGCATCAGCAATAGTAGCAAAGTGCCGTCGCTGCGTCGGGCAACGACCAGTCCTGACGAGGAGATTTTTTCGTCCACGTCACCGATATGCACTGCAAAAGCATCGCACTAGTAGAAATCGGAATCGCATGAGAAATTTGGAAGGCATGCAAGATGGAATTTGATGTAAAAATAAATCCTGCTTAGCGCCGTGTGCAAAGATAGATCTGTGAACATGCATATATTGCAATTTTAGTGCGAGTATGTTGATAGTACTTTTGCAATTGCATAAACGAGCTTCTTCTACGATAACCTCCCTAAATCTTCCAGCTTCGATAACCCCCGTATTAGCTTCACCTACGATAACCCCCGTAAATCTTCGGAGGCCTGGCGGGAAGCCAAGAAGGCCGAAATGAAGTTCGACTCGCACGCCTTGCGTTGCCGGCCCGATCCGTGTTTGGCCGATGTTTTTCACCCGAGCAAAATAGTCACCGGCGTCGACAATTCTGATTCAGTTTTTGTCCGAGCAAGCAGCAAGGCCAGCGGAGGCTGCAGGAGTGCTCCATCCCCCGTGGCGAGGACGGCACCAATAAACAATCGAAGAACAACTTCATCTGAAGATAAAAATTCCACCTCTCAGGTCATGGCGAGGAGCCAGCAGTGGCCGCTATCACAAGAAAAAAAAATCCCCCCTCCCCATACCAAAACGAAGTTTCTGATGATGGATAATTTGCGTGCACAAATCTTGAGATTTGTCTTGCCGGAGAGCAGGACTGCAGAGCCATATCAAGCCTGAGTAGTAGAGTGGCTTTGGCCTTCTAGGCGCTTAGCATGAAAATCGTCCGTGCTGTAGGCCCAACAGCACGACAAACCTCCTGCATAATGCGGCGGAGCCTGTGAAATTGGAATTGCCTTCTTGCAAGACAGTGACAGACGCGATTCGTGGTCGCAAATGAGCAACGCAAATTTCCGAGAACGTACCTGGTGAATATGACAAGGGGGGATTGATTTTTCCTCGCGATAGCTACGGGAGCTTCACCTTATCGGCGAAAATCATGGCGCCGGTCAGCAGGACATCAACTTAATGCCAAAATCTAGTACCAACAAAAACTGTAGCGTAACAAGCAACAAAAACTACATCACAACTGGACGACCACATCTTCGTCATAGTACAACTACTGGCGGCGAGCACCTGGTGCAACTGCAGGTCACGGACGTTGAACTTGAACGGCAAAAAGAAGTAGACCACCTACCAGCTTTCGCGTGGCAGGGTGCTGGAGTCGAACTCGAACCGAACCACACGGCAGGTAGAAGTTTGCAGCCGTCGGAGGTCTCCATATTCGAGAAGAAAAGCAGCAGGAGCCTGGTAGATGTTGCGGCGGGGAATAGTATCACTACAGGGGGCGTCCAGGTGTATGCATTGAAGATGCAAAAGCATAATCCATCGTCCTAGTCGTGAAGATAATTATTGCTTCAAAAAATTATAAAATGGTAATGGAATTTGCGATGCTGATTCAGGAGGCAAAAAATTGTCGATTTAATTTTCATGCAATGATCTCGCAATTAGATGCATTGTTAGCACGACGGGTAGTACGATATCAAACTTTTGCACTGGATAAGGTAAGTCAGGGGACCACTAGGTCGTCCACCTTCTGCGCGCCGGTGGATTATACTAAACCAAGTGTTGCGCCCGCCCCGGGGGTCAAGAACATGAACAACGAAGTAGACGAGCATTTTACCAGCCTGCGGGTTGAGGAAAACAAACAGCGACAGGAGCCCAAGACATCAGTAGACAAAGGCGATGTTCCTGACCAGCAAGACGGTGTTAAAGAGCAGGACGAAAATGTAATTGATAAAACACGGCGAAACAACATTCCCCTTCTCGACAACGGGAGCTCCCGCTCCGTTCGTGGCAGGGTGAGCAAAGACGCAGCTGTTTCTTGCAGGAGTTCCATCGAGGCCAATAAACATCATGTAGCAGAAGTTACACGACGACCATGTGCAGGCGAGGAGGGGGACTTCATGTCTACTGCGGACGGAGGTTGTGGGTATGGGATAATTCTTAAACGTTACAGTTCTCAACTGTTACTGTATCAGTTGAGAATTGTCATGCAAAACTGCCTTAATCCGCCTTAAGCGGCTACGCATGACAAATCTCCGAAGGGCTAAACAGCATGCAAATCTGTGGCAAATCTGCGATGCGAAAGCAGCAAGCTTGCCCCTTTGACTGTTGCTGTTCTTGTGCATTACAAAGAACCCATGTAACAGTTGAGAGCGTACTAACGTTTGAGAACGCCATAGTAGAAGCCTACCGCTTATGAGACTGCACAACTCGTCCCGCGGTTGCAGCTCCCCCTCGTTTATCGTGCAAAGTCGCAATTTATGCACCGTATTTTATCCATTTGTATTTAGCCCTAACTTCTTGCATGTTGACCACGACAAGCTACAGCACTCAGAACAGCACGCACTGTATCATTTTCGTCATGTTGCAGAGAGTACTACATTTCTTCTGCTGGTGGTGTTTCTTTATCTTTAGCTGCTCATGATGCCACACAAATTTGTTAGGGAGAGGGCGGGGACGTCGAGTTGTGCACTCTTATACCTGTTCCAGTGCCCCATTTTGGGCTTATCGAGGACGACGACGAGCTATGCAATAGAATACAAATTTCCCGTACATGTACAAGATGCAACACAAATTGCCCCAATTTGAAGTGTGAAACTTGGCATACTAAACTAGGATCGAAGCCAAGTTTTGCCATGCAGAGACCTCCGCATTTGTGCGTCGTGTACGTGAAATTTACTGTGGATACGAGCTTCTGCACAGTGTTTCGCAGGACCTCCACGCAGCCGCGATGATGAATCCTCGTCCTGCTGGGCCACCACAACTACTTCCCACAAGAAATAATACCAAAACGGAGCGGAGTATCAAGAAAACATCAGAGCTCGTCGCTCCGAGTAGATCGTGGGGGCAAAAAGGTCGCGGCCTCGCCCCTAGTGCAGGAGAAAAGATGAATTTGCAGATGTCGAACAAGACTTCCACCACGATATTCTGTGCAAAAATGTCCCCCCCCGCCCCAGAGTGCTAGTTCTTCTCATGCAGATTTGCATCGGCAACATTAACATTTGTGATGCTGGTGTATTAAACTACAGGATATGATAAATAAAACCTGATGGCTTATTTCTGATGCGGCTTTCCTTGCTGAACGGCACTGCGCTACGGATACTAGAACTGAACAAACTTGCCATGATGTTATGTGACTCCCAAAACGAAAACTTCCCTATTTCTGTTGCACACTACTTTCCGACTTGACTAGCAACAAAGTGGGGACGTTATTTTTCCTCGTGATGATAGTCGTCAAAAAGACTACCTACGGACGTGGTGGTACAGGAAGCTGCCTCCATCTTGCTGGCACAACTTGGAGATCCAGATCAACATGTTGCACTACAAGAAGTAGACCACAAGCAGCCCAATATTTTTATACCAGCTCGCTCGTCGGCCCCAACAAGGAGCAGAGGCGGGGACGTCGAGGAACAGCTATTAACTCTGCCAATTTTTGGGCGAAGCTCTGATCATTATACACGTAACGACGGACCGCGTAGTTCCATAGAACGACGAGAATCTACTTCCACGATGCGCACCAGCGAAAGACCACCTTCAACGCCGCGGCGGCAGCGGTGGTAGATTGTACTTAGCGGTACTAGTCGTAGTAGTTGTAGTGGACCCAACGAATTTATTGGAAGTAGAAAGAGGGCGGTGATACTGCTCCGATGAATGTTGAAATAGAAATCTCACGTACTATTTCAAAAACCACGAAAATTCATGATCCTGCTCTTCTGCCAGAAGAGTCGTGTCCTTCATATCTAGAGAAATAAAGCGGATTTTTCTTTTTTGCATGGCAGGGTACTAGAGGATTATGTTATGGCTGCTCCGTGTCGTATTTCTATATTTGAATGAACATGATGGGAATATAGCAGCCAGTGGTTCTTTTTGGCTTTGTCTCGATCTTGCTCAAAGTTTCATTTTGTTAAAAGGGAGGATGACTACTACGAGTCCAACGACGGACGTAAATAATGTGAAAGAAAAATGTTGCTGTCTGGTCTTAAGATACATCTCTACGAGAATAAAGTTGTTTTCTTTGTTGATTGCCATTGCCAACACTTGTTGATACAAAATGAAAATTTTCCATCTCCTGTGGTTCTTGGTTTATTTGAAACCCTGAATTCTAAATTTTGCAATGTTCTTGCGATTTCTTTCCGTCTTGGTAGCACCAGCAGGTCGAGATAGTTTTGGTTTATAATTAATTGCATTTCTGTCGTCTTTTTGTAGTCTGTGTTCTTCTTCTTGCGAATGTGATTTCATTCCTTCTTGATAGAAGCAGGTAGGGTTTTGGTATAATGAATTGCATTTCTGTCGTCTTTTTGTAGGCTGTTCGTCACACTCTTGGTCGCTTTTGGTTCAACAGTTCTCTTCGTTCTTTGGAATGATTTTCCAAATTTGACTTTCAGATATACATCAAGAACATTGACAGTGGGAGTGTAAAAAGTGTATTAAGTGACATAATTATACGCTTGAAACTAATTGCAAGGAGCGGGAGACAGTTGTAGCAAAAATCAAGTACTTGCATGCTTAAAATACATGAGGAGAAACACAAGGGGTGTAGTCGTACTTGTAATATCAGGCTCGCTCCGCGGCCTCGCTGCCAACATTTTATTGTGACTTGCTTGCACCTCCGCAGCTCGCGTGAGTTGCACCTCCACAGGTGTCGAATCCTTCATTCGACAGGAAAGATCAACAAGACAGGTTTATGCAAAGATAAACTTAAAGAACCTAAACCTAAAGCGTAAGCTTTCTTATTCATATTGTTTCTTGCAACTACAAAGATAAGAAATAAAAAGTGCACCATGCGAGGCACCAACATGCGAGGATTCGACTATGAAGAATTTTGTTCTGCTTCTGTTCCATGTGATTTTATTCTCTCGTTTAGCTTCGTACGCGTCGTGACTCTTTTTTTCTTCATGCGTCGTGTTCTATTTGTTTGGATTTTTTTGCTATATACTAGCCTTATCCCGCTTCCCGTGTCCAGTAACCTGCAGACTTAATAGTATTCCGCTAGATGAATAGCAGCACTCAGCGTGTCTCTGTAGAGAATCGTTGTCGGCGCTTCAGCACAGGCAGGCCCATCTGCCGGCGATTTTCAAAGCGTCAGAACGGCTTCGGCACGATCCGGCACCGGCCGGCGCGGCGGGCAGGTTGGCCTTTGCCGTCATCTTGCACGCTGGCACCGGCGTGGCCGCGATCTGGCGGCGGGGGGCGGGCATGGTCGGGCACCGGCTTGGCCAGGGCCCGACAGCGGCCGGCGTGGCCAGGGTCCGGCACCGGCTTGGGCATGATCGGGCACCGGCACGGCCATGACCTTGCACCGGCGTGGCCACGACCTGGCACCGCCGTGGCCATGATTTGGCACCGGCTTGGCCGCGGCCTGGCACTTGCAGGCATGGCCATGATCCCTCACCGGTTTGGCTATGCTCTCTCTGGAACAGGCAGGCAGGCTTGGCCATGATTCATCTGGCACCGGTTTGGCCACGACCTGGCACCGGCTTGGGCATGATCTGGCACCGGCTTGGCTTTGTCATGAGATGACCTGGCCCCGGCTTTGCCATGATTTGGCGCCGGCTTCGGCTCGGCTACGACCCGGAGCCGGCCCGGCTTTGCCATGACCTGGAACCGGCTGGGCCATGGCCTGAGCGAGCGCCGGCCTTGCCGTGATCTGGAAGCGACCGGCCTGGCCACGACCTGGCACCGGCTTGGCCATGGTGTGGCACCGGCCTGGCCATGACCTGGCACGGGCCTGGCCATGATCTGGCACCGGCTTGGCCGTGACCTTCCTGGCACCGGCTTGGCCGTGATCCATCTGGCACCGGCTTGGCCATGATGTGGCGCCGGCCTGGCCGCGACCTGGCACCGGACGGCTTGGCCATGATCTGGCGCCGGGTTGGCCATGATGTGGCACAGGGCGGGTTGGGCCACGACCTGGAACCGGCTTGGCCATGATCTGGCACCGGCTTGGCCCTGATCTCATCAGGCGCGGGCTTGGCCATGATCTCTCTGGCGCCGGCCTGGCCACGACCTGGCACCGGCTTGGCCACGATCCGGCACCGGCTTGGCCATGATCTGGCACCGGCTTGGCCATGACCTGGCACCGGCTGGCTTGCAGGCTTGGCCATGATCTGGCATGCGACCGAGCGCTGGCAGGTTTGGCCATGATCTGGCACCGGCCCGACAGGCTTTGGTCATGATCTGGCACCGGCTTGGCCACGGCCTGGCACCGAGTTGGCAGGCTTTGGCCATGATCTGGCACCGGCTTGGCCACGACCTGGCACCGGCAGGCTTTGCCACGATCTGGCGCCGGCTGGGCCATGATCTGGCACCGGGCGGGGTGGCCATGATCTGGAAGCGGCGTGGCCATGATCTGGCACCGGCTTGGCCATGATCTGGCACCATCTTGGCAGGCTTTGGCCATGATCTGGAACCGGCAGGCATTGCGCTGATCTGGCACCGGTTTGGCCATGATGCATGTGGCACGCACCGGCTTGGCAGGTTTTGGCCATGATCTGGCATCGGCTTGGCCACGACCTGGCACCGGCTTGGTTATGATCTGGCACCGGCCCGGCCATGACCTGGCATCGGCTTGGCAGGCTTTGGCCATGATCTGGCACCGGCTTGGCCGCGACCTGGCACCGGCTTCGCCTGGCCACGACCTGGCACCGCCTCGGCCATGATTTGGCACCGGCATGGCCATGATCTGGCGCCGGCGGGCTTTGCAGGCTTTGGCCATGATCTGGCACCGGGCGGCGGGCTTGGCCACGACCGGGCACCGGCAGGCTTGGCAATGATCTGGCACCGGCTTGGCCACAGTCTGGCACCGGCTTGGCCACGACCTGGCACCGGGCGGCTTGGCCATGATCCGGAACCGGCCGGCTGGCAGGCTTGGCCATGATCTCGCACCGGCTTGGCAGGCTCTGGCCATGATCTGGCGCCAGCCTTGGCACGGCCTGCCCTGGCACCGGCTTGGCCAGCATCTGGCATCGGCTTGGGCACGACCCGGCACCGGCTGGCAGGCTTGGCCATAATCTGGCACCGGCAGGCTTGGCCATGATTTGGCACAGGCTTGGCAGGCTTTGGCCATGATCTGGCACCGGCTTGGCCACGACCTGGCACCGGCTTGGCCATGATCTGGCACCGGCTTGGCTATGACCTGGCATCGGCTTGGCAGGTTTTGGCCATGATCTGGCACCGGCTTGGCCATGATCTGGCACCGGCTTGGCCATGACCTGGCACCGGCTTGGCAGGTTTTGGCCATGATCTGGCACCGGCTTGGCCATGATCTGGCACCGGCTTGGCCATGATCTGGCACCGGCTTGGCCATGACCTGGCACCGGCTTGGCCACGACCCACCTGGCACCGGCTACCCCATGATCTGGCATCGGCTTGGCCATGATGTGGCACCGGCTGGCAGGCTTGGCCATGCATGATCTGGCACCGGCTTGGCAGGCTTCCTCTGGCCACGACCTGGCGCCGGCTCGTGTTTCGAGGTTAGTTTCGTTTCGCACGTTGTTGCCCCGCCTCGAGGCTTCGGGGCTTCGTTGCTTCGGGGCTTCGCTGCTTCGAGGCTTCGCTGCTTCGAGGCTTCGCTGCTTCGAGGTTTCGCTGCTTCGAGGCTTCGCTGCTTCGAGGCTTCGCCGGCCGCTTCGAGGCTACGCCGCTTCGAGGCTTCGCCGCTTCGGGGCTTCGCCGCTTCGGGGCTTCGCTGCTTCGCTGCTTCGAGGGTTCGCTGCTTCGAGGGTTCGCTGCTTCGAGGCTTTGCTGCTTCGGGGCTTCGGGGCATCGAGGCTTCGCCGCTTGTTCGAGGCTTCGCCGCTTGTTCGAGGATTCGCTGCTTGTTCGAGGCTTCGCTGCTTGTTCGAGGCTTCGCTGCTTGTTCGAGGCTTCGCTGCTTCGAGGCTTCGCTGCTTCATCGAGGCTTCGCTGCTTCATCGAGGCTTCGCTGCTTCGTCGAGGCTTCCCTGTTTCGAGGCTTCGCTGCTTCGGGGCTTCGCTGCTTCGAGGCTTCGCTGCTTCCTTCGAGGCTTCGCTGCTTCGAGGCTTCGCTGCTTCGGGGCTTCGCTGCTTCGGGGCTGCGCTGCTTCGGGGCTGCGCTGCATGCTTCGCGGCTTTGCTGCTTCGAGGCTTCGCCGCTTCGAAGCTTCGCTGCTTCGAGGTTTCGCTGCTTCGAGGCTTCGCTGCTTCGAGGCTTCGCGGCTTCGCCGCTTCCTTCGGCGTTTCGAGGCCTCATCGTTTCGAGGCTTCGCCGCTTAGAAGCTTGGGCACTTTGTCTGCATTTCGTTGTTGTTGTTTTTCGTTTCTATTCTTTGTTTTTGTTTTTTTTTTTCATTCTTTGTTTTCATTCTTTGTTTTCGTTTTTCGTTTCTATTCTTTGTTTTCGTTTTTCGTTTCCATCCTTTGTTTTCGTTTTTCGTTTCCATTCTTTGTTTCCATTCTTTGTTTTCGTTTTTCGTTTTCATTCTTTGTTTTTGTTTTTCGTTTCTATTGTTTGTTTTTATTGCGGGATACTATTAAATAATGGGTTTTCTGACTTATAACTAGTCATGGTAGAGATTTATCACAAAAAGGCAGCCGCATCGAAGATCAAGAAATTGATAAATCAAATCTTCTGCCGATGGCCGCCACAGCAACCGCTTCTACTATTGTTTCCGACCTGCAAGCGTTGATTGACGCGAATGGCGACCGTATCCTTGTCGAAAGACGCGAACGAGCAGTGTTGGAGTTGCAGCAGAGCAGAGATGATTCACCCCCGCCCGCAGCCGGAGATTTTGTTCCGAGCAGCAGCAAGTTTTTCGAGACGAATGATCTAGACCTGGTGTATGAGGACGAGGAATATGCAACAAAAATTTCCCGTACATGTACAAGATGCATCACAAATTTCAAAAATTTCAACTGAGTTGACATTTGTCGTGCTAAACTAGGATTGAAGCCAAGGTTTGCCATGCAGAGACCGCATTCGTACGTGTGCGGGAAATTTACTGTGGATAAGTAAGTGGTGATCTACCTGTCCAACCTGTATGCTGCAGTGGATTTTCACCTGTTGTATCACAGAGAAAAAAGTGTCAGCGTCAGCGTTCTTTTTCACGTACTTATTACACATTACCGCAGTTACTTTGCGAAGAGGAAGACAAATAGTGACTATGTATAATATGCATGTTGTGCAATACAGAACTACGAATTTTTGTCCCGACTCTTAATATTTTTGCCCCCTTATTTGCGGCCCGACAGCAGCAAGACAAATTTCATCGCCAGGGAGAACGCTAAAGAACGCAATTTTTTGATACCATATGTTGCGGCGCTTGGATATTGACACAGTTGTCAACATGGCAGGGGGTAGTCTCCATCTGTTGCTAAAAGAGGTTCAGCAAGTGAGGCTTTTGCAGCGGATCCGCGACGAGGACAATGCAGCGCATTCTGGCATCAGTTCTGCTACCGGACGACCGCCTCCAATGGCGGTCCCATCATGCAATCAAGAAATAGCTGGAGCAGGTCCTCCACCAACAACTTCAGCAGGTCGTGACAATGAGCAGCAGCAACTTCTGCTGAATAAACAAGCTCAAGCCACCTCTGGTGCTTCGACAAGCAGCCTCGAGGATAACTTGGACCAGAGTCAGACGATGTTTACGAGTGGCACCAATGTAGTTCACTTGGACCAAAGTTCGACACTGGGATTTAGCAGAAGAAGTTTCGGCACGGGGCGGCGTTTCGAGCAAATTCCGGACATTCGGGTATCTGTATCGACGATTTTAGACCCTGATGAAACATCAAAGACGGCCACGTCCTCTCCGTCGAAGGAGCCTGGTGCCGCTCCTGGTTCTTGTACAACTACGTCGGGAAGTAGAACACTACAAGCGGCAAACGAGGAGAAGACCGCAGGAACAACTCCTGCGCAAGGGAAAGTTTTTGTATCAGCTCCTGAGTTCTTAGCCGCGCCAGATCGTGCCACTGGCACCAGCACGGCCATTGCAGCGACAGGACGAGACGACGGAGCTTCGGCGGAGCAGGTCTGCCTCACCGCGACGTCCCGCAAAACAGCGGAAGCAGATGCGATAGAAGAAGCAAGTTCAGGAACCATTGCTGGAGCGCCGGAAGATCGCACAGCATCCGGGTCGTCAACAATGAATGCATCGTCGCCGAGCAAAAAAAATCATCTTGCAAATAAAGACGATAGCAAGATGCAGCAGCTGTCCAGCCTTGAGAAGCTCGCCAATGGACAGCTGTACTCCGACCAGATGCTGCTGGAGTATGTTGGGAGCGCGGGTAATTTCTACCGAAATTACCTAGAACATCGGCAAACTAGAACAGCGGATGCGAGGACCAAGAGACTCCACTACCTGGAGATCGCTGCGCGCGACGATAGAACCTACAACATTGCGACGGATTGCATTCGCGTTAGCCAGTACCTGAAATCGGAAGTGCTGTTGGGCGGGCGAGGAGAAGGATCATCTCATCGTGGTCCCGAGTCGGTACTATCATGTTCTTCGACGGGAGCTGCAAGTGGTGGACCACACGAGCAGCTGGAAGAAGGTGGAGTAGAAGAAAGAGTACTCCCTTCTGCTTCTGCTGCAAGAACACCGAAAGAAAATGACCTCCACGGAACAACTGGAACTACAACCACCGTTCCAAGAACTTCTGCATCAACTCCTGAAATCGCGCGGGATGGAGAGCGGTACGAAGGGCCGTTGACTGGACGCGCGAAGACTGTTTCATTTTCGAGTCTTCTAGGCTCGCGGACCGGAGGCGGAGGATCCACCACGTCCGATATAATTAAAACGGCCGCGCGGGGGCCGGTAGAAAATTCGCCTGCGTCTAGTACTGCCGGGGCAATTACAAAGCCTGACTCTGCAGAAAGTAAGCTGCCAACCGGGGCGAGCTCGTCGAAAGCGAAATCGAAAAGGAACGTGCTTGTGCACTGCATCAACGGGATTAACCGCAGTTGTGCTGTGGTGGTAGGGTTTCTCATGCACCACTGCCGCTGGAAAGCGGCGCAAGCGATCGACCACGTGAGTCGCAGCCGCCTCGGAATTCTCACGAACGCGCATTTCTTAAGTCAGCTACTCTCGCTTGAGAGGATCCTTGAAGATGATTCAATCGAGCGAAGCGATTATGATCCGCCGTAGGTGTGCTGATGCAGATGATATTTTTTTTACTTGTAGCAGGAAGTGGTTCTTTAGGTTTCCGTTTCGCGAAGGGCACTGACGGGAAAGGGCAAAGAAGCACCGATTTTGCGACAACATGTAAAAACTTAATTTGCGCTTTAGTCAACTACATTGTCAACGAGCACGCAACAGTGAAGTACTAGGGTTCAGGGTTTGGCTCGTAGCTCTCCTCAACCTGTTCGATTCTTCCAAAAGGTCGTTTCCTTACCGAGCATAAAAATGGCTGTAGTGGGGGCAGATGATCATGAATTACCGACGTATCTATAATCCAGACGACCACGACTCTATGTGCCTGTCATAGCATCAGCACCGTATCCACGTGTAGTGGTGCAGCGCAAACCGTCGGTCGTAGTTGTTCTACTGGCGCAGAAGTACTAGCAGTATTACGCAAATACATGCTGCGCGAGCGCGACCAAGTGCCACCCCCACGGAAGACTTGGAATTTTGATTCTTGAATTCGAAAATCATGTGTGTGTTAGTCTCTTCGCAACGACGTGCGTCGTCGCTTTTCGTGTCCGGTCGCCCTGGTCATCTTGGACCAAGACAACTTATGTTGCTATTGCTGCTGGAACTCCACCGAATTCGAGGCACTTTCGGGTACGGTCTCACAGTGAGAGCAAGTAGCTTCTCTGAAGACGGCGCGTCGGCGTCGTCGGCCGGCGAGACGGATGGCAGGAACAGCAGCCAGCATGACGAAAGTGTAGTTCTCGCGCATGTTAATCAACAACTACATGGAGGTGGAGTTGTGGTCGAGCGCGAATGCCCAACCGACAACTGTGACATGATCACCGATCCATTGTTGCTTGTAACAAGCAAAAGCAACTTCTACCCTTTGAGGCTTTGCAACCCGCCCCGGCGGATCCCGATGCTGCGGGGATTGCCGTTCGATGGTGCGAAAGACGTCGTATCGTCCACGGGAAGGCTGGTTTGCAGTTCAAATAGGAAAGCAGGCAGCTCTTCGGGAACTGCACAACAAGAAGATGAAGGGCCCGAAACCTCCGAAAGCGATGAGGTGGAGTCCGATACCGATTTCTCGTCCATGGAACAACAGCATGACGCGGCGAACGGCGCGCATCAAATTCAAAGGCCGCGACACGGCAGGCCGCGTTCTGCCCTGCCTCTTCTTTTTGGGGGGTCCGCGCGGAGACTCAACGACGCATTAGAGCAATTAAGGCATGAGGACGAAGAAGATCATCAAGATCAGGCAGAAGTAGCTTCATCTTCAGATGTTGAAAACGAGAAGGAAAACGAGCACGAGATGAAGATGAATCAGAATCATCGGGAAGGAGGACTACAGGACGAAGAAACCGCTGAGGTCGTAGTTGAAAGAGGTAAAGTAGAGCACGACGTCGTGGTGGTGGTACCAGAAGAAGCAGTACCAGTAGCAGAGCATCAAGCAGACGAAATAAACGTAAACCTAAACCCCCAGCAAGACGATAATTCGTCCCAGAAAAACTTCTACGCTTTGAACACGCTGCCGGACCAGATTTTCGCGGAGTGGATCTGGCGCCCGAATTTTGTGGATTTCAAGAATTCGCTTGGCGTGGTGGACCGCGCCCGTGCAGACGCTTTCACACGCGAAGGAAAACTCCGGCGGAAACGGCTACTTTGCCAGCTCGCGCGGTTCTACGGAGATGACAGCTCGTCCCTCTGCCGTTGGTGCTCGATGATGACACAGAGCTTCTCCGAGTTCTTGCAGGACGAGCCTGATGGCCACGATGTAGCTTTTGTTGATGCTGCATCTTCAGGAGACCACGAGGCCAACCTGCGGCCGCCCCTGAGTAATCACGATGCAGCACATCATCAGGAGAGGACGAGCAACAGCAACGGCCAGCGACCCGCCCCCGCCGCAGGAACTAGTCCAACCATTAACAGCAGCAGCAATTTTGGGGAAGATCCAGCGAGGAGCTGTGCGCGACGCAAGAACCGGATGCGAATGCCGACCACGGTTTTTTACCATGATTATCCCGAGCTTCGCGTCAGGAACCGGCGGCGGCGGGGTGAGCCTGAGCAGAGTAGATCCAATGCAGCTGCGGCTAGTGCAGCATCTTCGTCTTCCAATGTAGTATCACCCACAACACGAACACGACTAGATTCCTTTCAAGACGAGTCATCGAACGAAACAACTTGGACCACGGAAGAGGAGAATATCACACGGCAAGAACCGGGTTACGTTGAGGACGCGCGAGCGATGCAGCAGGCGATATTATCGCGGCTACCCATGCGAAGATCCCGGTCATCTATTGTGGAGAACGCGTTCCGACAGTATCGGCAACGGTATGAGGAGCGGAACCGGGCCACGCCCACGGAGGAGGAAGAAGAAAATCACGAAAGCGAGACGAACTTCCATCGCAAAAATAGCAACAAACGGCGCCGGCCAGCGACATCATCAGAAGTAGACCACGACGACGACAGTGGGCGGCCAGCATCTTCAGCATCCTCCCAAGAAGATGTCGAGGCGACTGAGACGCCATTGACGGTGTTAGACTTTGTTTTTCTGCTCCGCCTGATTGGTGTCAGTAGGGACGGGATCAGCCGTATGAAGCAATTGCTGTTCGAGATAGTGGAGGAAAAGCAACCCGGCGAGGTTGCCTTCGTGAAGGCGGCGAAAAAGCCGTGCAATGCGCTCCTGTCTCCTTCCGGCGCCCGCGCGGCCGCCTACGGAGCCGGGAGAAGGTTGGCGCACGAAGAGGATTTTTCAGGAGGAACGCAGAACGAGGACAGAACAGGACGGGCGACTTCGGAAAGTTTGCGAGATGCGGGCACGAACAGTCGGATTTTTCTCGACGGCTGCGAGATACACGAGGACGAGAGTCGCGGGTGCATTTTCCGCGTCTCGGGCCGGTGGAATTACGAACTGAAACTGTTCCGCCACCCCCCGAAGCCGAAGGAGGACAATGTGCGTATATGCAGTGCAAAAGTATTGTACTAGTAGAAATAGGAATAGCATTCAAATTTTTCCAGAAGGAAAAATGGAATTTGTATAAATGCTGAATAAGCTAAGGAACCAGATTTGTCATGTATGACTGCAATTAGTACTACGAGTGCGATACTTTTGCACTGCATAGCGCACCGTGATGGCCTATTTACCGGAAAAGGTGGAGGGAGATTGCGTCTGGGATCGAGTTTTGGCGTCTAAGGTGGTGATGGATTTGTGAGGGGATGGAGAGTTATTTTTGTTTTGAGTTTCATTTCGGACTAAGAAATGCATTTGCGTTGACCGCGTTTTTGATGGAAACCACAAGTACTTGAACTTGATACGCAAAAACCATGACAAAACGCAGTGTCTAGTACATCACTATTTCCAACTCGGCCCCGCAGTACGCACGTACCGAAAAATGAGTATTAGTCTAGTACGTAGCATGCATTGTACGATATTGGCTGTCTCAGTCTCTGCTTCACGCATACCGAATCCGAACCCTAATTAAAGTACATAAATGCGCTATATGCAATTTTAGTTTTCCGTTTCCTTTTGTTGTCTGCGAAACGCACAGCGAAACTACATGTAAAGTAGTTATTGACTCAAACGCGAGCGATTGGATATTTCATATCGCCATGAAAACGACCACGAAGCAAGCAGGTGCTTAAAGTACAGTACACTACAAGGAAGCCAGCTCGCAGTAGCAGTCGGCTGCTTAAGAATGCCCTGCTCGCTCGCATAATTCCAAGAACATGCTGCAACTGCAGCGCCTCTCCCCGGGAACAGCTTTGTTGGCGGTGGTCACGTGTGCACCTCGCTTCTGGTTTATTCCCGGATGAGGAGCAGGACTTCTCAGTTTTACTATCTTTCTAATCGGAATCACGTGATATGCGCTTGTTTAGTGTTTTTGTTTTTCAATTAGACCAGACGACTCTCTGCGGCTGGCGACGATCCGAAGAAAGATGATGACAGATGCCGTGACTGTCCTCGACGTCCGTGCAGAAAACGAAGGCCCAAAATACGAAGTTCAATATCCCAAACGAGGATCGTCAGGACCCCTTTCTTGATTGATATGATCACGCAGACCAAGATCGAAGAAGAAAAGCTTGCAGGTTCGCCCCCGGTGGATGATCCAAATTAGCAATGGAGTGACGACGGTATGAAGTTGAAGATGTAAGTATGTTACACTTTTCGGTCTCTGGACAAAGCGTGGTCCTCGTATTTGGAGGCTCGTTACAATAGTAAGTAACTGTCTTCGAATGAAGAATAAGAAGATTAGATTTAAAAGAATATGCATGCAACTTGAAAGGATGCCTCACTGTTTCTTCAATTTGTCTTTTTTCGCGTTGCTTTCGCTTTGCTGGGGTCCGCAAGGCGTTTGCGCTCAAGAGAAGGAGGATGTAGATGAAACAATAACGGAAGCAAAGCGTGGTGGGCGCGTCTGTGCACCGTACCGTTTCAGTGCCTGCCCGTGGATGCTGCGGAGTAGAGACGGCGATATTGCTGAAGCAGAGGCATCTTCAACCGCTGACACTTGCTTTGCTAGCGCCTACAACCAAATTTTGGAAGGCGAACGACTCGAGAGCACGATTCGACAGCCTGGGGTGCTACCTGCGCCGGTGTTGCAGTGCGCGACTTCTTCATCTCGTGGAACGATTGATGTGCCAGAGGACAGGGCTGGACGAGAAGAAGGGGCCGGCGAAGCGGAAGGGGCCAAGTCTTTTACGATCGGAGACGTGCTGGCACGGTTTCAGCACCTGTCATGGAGCTCTTTGTTGCGCGAGGCACTTTCACCACCTCCGGCTGGGGGAGACGGAGATGAAAATGAAGGTAAAAAGCTGTATGAAGAAATAGGAACAGTGGGACACGCGAGAATGCTCTCCTCACAGCTGGTTCGGGACCAGTCATATCAAACGCTGCTCCGAATAGCGAAAGCCGTTTTCCCTTCGGCTTCGACCGAGCAGGAGTGGGGGTTGACATTGACTTCAAGAAGTTTAGGAGAACATGGAACGAGTAGGCACCGCTCGCGGCCCTACGACGGAAGTGCGTACGATCAGGACCAGGATTTATTTCGTGATGGAGACGGTGACGGACGAAGCAAAAATCCTGGAGCCGTGGATGGTATAGGATTTTGAAGTACTTTATTTTTTTTACAACTTCATCTTGAGTTCTTTCATATGTTTGTAGCTGTCCGCGTTCGCGGCGATGCCCTGGCTGCGTACAACAGTACATTGCTTCTATCTTCTTGTGGTTGTGATGGATTATGTGCTCATCAGCATGATGGGACAGCGAGGACTTGCAAGATTTTCAGGATATTTGGAATTGAGTATAGATAGTACAACGACCAATCTTCAATACACAAGAGCTGGTGCGGCGGCAACGGATGGCGCAAAAAACTTAAGTGTAAAAGCTGCTGCGGCTGCTGCAGTGGAAATAAACGAGGAAAACGCAGCACGCGAGGGAACACCACGGCGAACTGCAAGAACAGACGATGACGAAAGCCTAGCGAAAAATATCAAGCTGGCCGCTCACCTGTTCAGTTCCTGCCCGGTAGTGGTCTTGCTGCTTTCCTACGTGGTTCTTTTCGACACGTTTGTGACCCACGTGCGGGACACCTACAAACTCGCGACCGACGTCGAGGGTTTTGCGGCGGCAGAAACCAATCTACGGGCGCTGTTGCAGTGTCACACCCAGTTGCGGAATCTTTTTGCGCATATGGCGTTCTCAACTGTTACGTTCTCAACTGTTACATGCGTTTGTCATGCAAAAGCAGCAATAGGGAAAGGGGAAAGCTTGCAAGTCCTGCATCACAAATTTGGCACGGATTTAGATGCTGTCTAGCCCTTCGATAATTTGTCATGCGAAGCAGCTTGGTCGTCTTGCGGCTCATGGTCATTTTGCATGACAAATTATGCAGCAGTTGAGAATGTAACGTTTGAGAACGCCATAGCGCACCAGCTCGACGCGGAGATCACAGAAGCGGTGAATTATGGTGGAGGGGTACCGCAAGAAAAAAGTGTTACAGTTACACATTGTGTTGCAAGACCGGCAATACAGACAACCTTTCTCATGCAGGAAATGCTTAGAAACCGGGTTTCCTTCTTGTTTTGGTTTTCCCTTATATATGATCTTCGCATTACAAGTTTTTTCTGTCACACAGAGAAAATTTGTGATGCAGAAACTCCAACAAATGTGTAACTGTAACACTTTTTTCTCGTGATGCGGGGACGTCGACTCCTGGAGGGAAATTGCGCGGCCAGTTGTGGCAGGAAGTGGCGAGGAGGGTGGAGCGGCAAATAGACGCGGACCTTGGAGGTCATCGTTATCTTTGCTCAGGATCTTTGAGCACCGCGGCAATCAAGTGTTGAACTACAATGATCGTAGCACAATTAATCCGGAGACCAGCACAGATCATCAAGGAGCAGGAGCAAAAGATGCGGGAGGGCCGACAACGGAAGGAGATGGCAGCAAACAAAGAGAAGAGGATAGAAGTACTCAAATTCAACATGATGTCTACTTCGAAAGTGCAGAGCAGCGGGCGGTTTTTTTGCAGCAGAAATTTCTCAACGTTCTCTTTCCACCTCCAGCTCCAGATTTGGAAACAGAACACGCAGAGCTGCCACCTAAGAGGACAGACGGAAGGACGACACCGATAGTTGCTGGAGGCTTTTCAGCTTCGCGACACAAAGATACAACGGAGACGTCGAAGTCCACGCACGTAAAACTATACGACGACAGGGAATTAGCATCACAGATTTCATCCCATAGTAGCCTTTGGTTTGGACAGGAAGTGGACAAAATTACGCCCTTCGCAGTCCTCTTGCACAAATACCACGAAGCTGTTACCACACCCTATAGGTCGCAGCAGACCCTGTTTGCCAAACATTTCCTTGGACATACGGATGATAGCAGTGGTGTTGACGGTCAGACAGGACGGGGTGAAGCAGACAAGTCTGGTACTTTGACGGAACAAGTTGTACCAGGACAGGATACTGACGGCAACGATGCTTCTTGTTCGCATTCCCTGCCGAAGCTGTGGAAAAGAATTGCCGCAGAGCACGGACCAGCGAAGGCGGTCGAGAGGGTGGACGCTTTTCTCGCGGCAAACCGACAGAAGGTCATCGAGTTTGCGGCGAACGCGCAGCGGCTGTTTGACCACTTGCAGAACGAAGAGAAGCTGATCTATGAACTGCAAAAGTATCGTACTCGTATAAATGGTGCATTACAAATTTCCTCAGCACGAGAGATAAAATTTGTCCACTTAAAAAAAAGATTTGTAAATGCATGACTGCAATACGAATGCGATGCTTTTGCACAGGATATGATCACGGCTTGGACGATTCGCGGTGGCATTATCCCCTGAAAATTGACCATCCTCATCCACTTTTTGCAATTGCATGACAAACACAGAACTTACGTACATGCTTTGCATCACAAATTGGATGGGGATGGTTAATTTTCAGGGGATAGGTACGCTGTTGAGCAGCTTGCGGTACGGGGACTGGATGCAGAAATTCGAGCTTCCAGGAGGAAAAGATGAACAAAAAGAAGCAGAATTCGATATGGGGGGACAAACTAGCGCCGCGGAACCGAGAGCGGCCTTTTTTCAGGGCCCACATATTCGGGGGGATTTTAGGTTTCGCGAATTACACAACATGTTGCTGCTCTTCAGGTAGCGCGCAACATGTTGCCGCTTTTCGTTGGAAAGGGCATGTGTCTCCATGAGAAATGCACCCACAGCGCTTCTGGCTCTGTATGTTTCGGCTGATGCCGGGCGCCACTAATGTAGTAAGTAACGGGGCTTGTTAAACAGACTCGCTACAAATATTGGCGCCGGCGGCGTCCTCCTGTGAAGCCGACCTTTTCGATTTGCGTTTGCCCTCCTTGCACGTGCAAAGCATTGAGCGCCTAGCATGGCGCTGCGGGATTTTCTTCAATTTCCCCGGAGTGACCTTCAACCACAGCCGAGTGCCATCCCGGCGGCTCTAGCCCTTGGGGCGATTCCGGCGTGGCGGCTACGGCTTGGGGCGCCCGCACGAAAACCAAAAGGGCTCCGCGTGTGTGTCGGCTTGGCCGGGGGCAAAAAGGAGGGCGGCCGCGCGACCTGTCTTCGTTGCCCGTGGGCATACAGTCCCTACCCTGCGGGTGGTTTTTGATCCGTCGCGCAGCTCGCCGCACGTAGCATACCAGCGGCGGCGTTGTCGCCTTGTTGAAAAGCCTTCGGGCTTTGTGAGGCCCGTCCACAGGTCGGCTTCGTCTCCGTCTCGCGTCGGTTGCTGGCGCCGGCGCTGCTCTCCTTTTAGTCCTTTTAGTGACTATGCGGGCCCCCTCCACCCCAAATATTCAGTATGCCGCCCTGATTGCGAATATGTGGGGTGGTATAGCCCCACATATTTGCCATACCCCCCGGCATATTCACTAAAAGGACACTGTGGCGCTCCTGTTTTTCATCCCTCCCCACATTCGGTGCCGGCCTCGGCTGGGAAGGTCGGCGAGTCCAGGCTGGCTTGGGAAGATCGCGCTTGTATAGCTAGCCGCGGCGCTTTTTTGGAGCGCGCCAGCCACGGCTCCGTCGCTCGGCCCATTCGCTTTTTTGCCAGGAGCAGCCGGATTTTCGAACCAAAGCGCAACACGACTCGCGCGCCATTGGTCTTGCTCCCGTCCGAGTGAGCTACTTTCTCAGGCAAGGCCTTCGCGGGTCTACTCTATCAAGCTCCCCGTGATGCCTGCGAAGTCGTATATCTTTTTTCGCTTTAGACATTTTCAGGTGAATAAAAAAGGGGGCCAAAACTTTCGCTGCCGACGGATCAGCAGGGCGGCCGCACGGGTGGGTTGTCATTCAGGGCAGCGTAGCGGCCATCTTGTCTCCTTAGGTAGGTTCGCCCACGTCGAAGCCCCCCATGCCTGTGGGCACTCTATTGCAGGCGTAATGCCGTGGCGCCTTTGACAGGTTTCGAGATGAAAGCGGCACCCGAAAACGGCCTGAAATGCCGGGACATGTCCTTTGTTTTGGCGCCCGCGACGGACTGCCCAACCGCAATGCAAAAAAAGTGCCCAAATATGTGGCCCCGAAAAAAGTGCCCTTCTCGGTTCCTTTAGTTTTTTTGTCCCCCCATAGAATTCGATCATGCAGTACAAACTGAAACAGCCAGGAATAAACACCGAACCTCTGATGTTGACGTTGACCCTCCACGAGTTGTTGTGTACGACATACCGAACGACAATTCGAAGCAAGTGTTTTCGCGAGGCCGGAGCACCATACAGGGAATTCACGATTTCGACGTTGCTGTTGTACTTAACCACGACCGGAGTACGAGTGCCAGTGCATCATCTTCACAAGTGGAAAAAACAAACGAAACCGAAACCGTAACCGACCGAAAAGCCGATAGAGACATCAGTGAAAATCTTGATAATTCTGACCAGTTATGGTCCCTGGTTGTCGAGTATGAGAGTTGTACGCACCTCCTCCTCTCTCCCTCGTCTCCCGCCCATTTGCATTTCTTACAGGCGTCATGCATAGCATTAGCAACATCGACAAAGTCAATCTCAATGGCAGAAGCGCGGCCTTGGTACGGGACAAGTTCTCCAGGCCTGGTGGACTTTGGTACTCATCTCCCGTTTTTTGTCATGCAAACAGTAGGTATTTCATCTTATGCTTATCTGCTTCTACACGGCTAGATGGGCTGCAATAATAGAATGGTGCTAACTATATCGTATCCGATGCACATGCAATTTATGTGCCTTCTCAATGAGGGGGACGAGGGGTTCCAATTTTTGTGCACTTGCATATCGAAAGAGTTGCCCAGGTCGCACAGGCGTGGGAGTTTCCGATCTGCGGTTTTCTCCAGGGATACATCCACCACGGATTTTTCTGTCACACGAACCAAACCCGAATCGCCGACCTCTGCTCCGTCCGCTTCGAGCTTGACGTGATTCGCCTGTCAAGCGCAGCTGCGCTCGAAAGTCGCGTCTTTCCGCTGGCCGACTGCGCGCTGGGTCCGTTGACGCTGCCCTGCCCGAGACACGCGAACACGTTTCTGCACCGCACGCTGGGGCCGAGTGCGTGGTACGAGAACGCGACCATTGTGCGCGAAAAGAGCCTGTCGTGCTTCGCGCTCCCGCCGGTTTTGACGTGGATGTCGGAAGACGAAAATGAAACTGTTCGTTCGTCTGCGACGGACGGATCTTCGATCATCTCCATTGGTGGTCATATCAGCAGTGCCGAGGGTCCTGCGTGGCTCCTGGAAAGGATCTTTCGAACGCAGCTCGGAATGAACGCCGCTGGGTTTGCGAACGTAGGAAACATGTTTGGCGTTTGTGACGACCACGCGTTCGCCACGCAGGCACGCCTGTTGTGGAGCTCCACCGAGGGGCAGGTTCAGTGGGTCGGAAGCAACGAGTGAGATCGTCGGATCATGTAGACACGATCAATGAATAAAGTTAAAGGTATCGACGCTTGCGACTCATCTGATGGGTTGGGAGACACGACAGCAGCTCTACTTCCAGCAGGAACGTCCTATCAGAATCGTAGAGGTGTGGATGAAGTCAACGCGATATTTTTTTCGCAAAGTAGTCTGTACAGAGAAATCGGCTCACGTCCGCTTCAATAGGCAAACAAGAATTTTCCATGTTTGAGCTTCGATAAAAATGAAATTTTGAAATTCCGCGGATTTTGTGTTCTGATGAAAATAAAATTTTAAAAATTAGCGGAATTTCGATGAAATTGCCTGTCGTTGTCGTAGTTCGTCTAATAAAAATAAAATTTTGAAAATTCGCGGATTTAAGGTGAATTGGTAAGATGATAAGTCCTCACTTGGTCGATAGGTCGTTTTTGCTAACGGTTATTACAACTTGACTTTTCTATGAGCCACAGGTGCGCGGTACAGTACAGCTCCTACAGCTCCGCTTTGGTTTGGAAGATGCAAACTATTTTTCATCTGTCGTCTGATAAAAATAAAATTTCCAAATTTCGCGAATTTGGCTTAGTAATGAAAATAAAATTTTTAAATTTCGCGGATTTCCCAGGATTGTTGTTATCTCGCGCTAAGTAATTGGTTTATTAGGATAGAAGCCTACACAAGCAGAAGCTTCTGTTGTTTCCTCGTCGTGTCAAGAATAAAGATAAAATTTTCAATTTTCGCGGATTGTGTGGGATATTGCCGTTGGTCGCCGTCGATCTTCACCGTGGAGAGGGCGACGCCATTGGCATTGGGGTGGACCGTGGTTACACAGTGTATTTCTCAATGATGAATGCTCGGGAGCGATCTATTTCACAAGTTCGACAATACGTTCGCAGTATGAAACGCAGTGCCTTGTAGGAGGATAAGGGTCGTTCGGGAAGAGTGAAGATGACAAAGCGTGAATCGATCGTAGTGGGAGGATTCGGCAATCATGGGCATGTTTAGTGAGGTACTAGCAGCTGCTGGATGTCGTGTCGTGTGTGTCAGTTGTGTGTGAACATTTTCAACATCCTTCAAGATCAAACGCTTCTAGTTTTTTTAGAGCAAGAACCTGGGGCTATCGTATTGAAAGCAAACCAGTTTCAAGATCGCCTCGCCGATAATTGATCTCCTATCTCGTTTGAGTCAGTGTCGATTGCTGAAGATGGCGCGGCCTCGAAAAAGAATCATTGGACAACCAAAAGCGTGTCTATTCCTAGCTTGTTGGCAGGGGACCGAGTGGTGCCGCGGTGTCCTGGGTCGCGCTGCAGCACAACAAACCGATGCTAGTACCCTAGTAGAAAACTACGGATACGGACAACAGGACGTTGAGGAGGAGAGCCTCAGACTGCCCAGCACCGACGACATCGCCGTGGTCGCAAGAACCGCAGCAATGGCTCCTTGCCACACGCATCCTTGGCCCGCAGCAGCACGAGCTCAGGAAACAAGAAACTGTGGGGCAGATGAAGTTTCAACATGTAGTTGCACAAGACCAAGCTAGTACAACAGTGGAGGCATCATCAACATCTACTTCCCCATCCTCGTCCCGGGAAGGCCTACTTGACCAGGATACTGTCAGTTCTTTCACCCAGGACAAGGTCGACGACGACGCCCTCGGCGGTGGAAGAACGACCGAGCGGCAGGCCGCCCTTGCGGACGAAAATGAGGCCTCTCTAGCTTTTCTGCAGCAAGATCTTCATCTGGATCCTCCGTCGAGACGGTCGAAAGCAAGCACGCAGACTGGTGGACGACTACACCGGACGATGGTGAGTGGGGACTATTACAACGCGAGCAACGAGGACATCAACGTGCCTTCCCCGCCGTCAGCATCTTGTTCATCGTCCCACGGTACAAGAACAACTGCGCACCACTACACGACGAGCTTTGTCGAGGACACGACACAGTCGTGGTCCGAAGAAAGAACCGACGCGGAAGTAGTAGTTCCTGCGCCGACCTCCGCGTTGCTAGGAATCGGGCCCCAAGGCGGGGAGCAGCCCGGCGAAGGTGATGTGGCAGTAGCTGCAACAGAAGCAAGCAGCTCGCTTTCCTCGGTGAAGCAGCAGCTCGCCGATCTGGCCGCGGTCGTGGCAACGCAGCAAGCGGCAGTCGCGCGGCTGGAAAAGGAAAACGAAGAACTGCGCACCCGCGTCGCAGAAGGCGAAGAGGTGGTAAATGCCGTGCGTGTCAAGACCGACCAGGGGTTCGAGGTCGTGCGTGATTTGCTTGCTTTGGTGGAAGTGGTAACGCAGTGGATCGTGACCTACCTGCTGGCCCTGACCCGGCTCGACTACACTTTCACGGCCGTTTTTCTCTGCTGCAGCTACGGCGCGGTGTTGATTGGTCTTGCTGTTCCCATGGCGCGTTGGGTTCGCGGACGGCGATCGGCACCACCTGGACCGCCTGAAAATCTGGAACCGCGAGGACGCCAACGCGAAGGATCGGCTTAACGGTGCGACGCTGTGGCTGGATCCGCTTGTCACGGTGGACGAGACCGACTCGGCATCGTACGCGGATATCGGGTATCAAACGCAAATGTGTCCGGGTCGTCTGGAAGATTACTACATTTGTCATGCATGTCTGACAAGACATGACTCAAGGTCGACGTCGAGGTCGATAATCTCAATCTGTGATGCATATGGGCATCGCAACAGGTCCTCTTGTCTGTCATGAAAAAACGTTGTTTGTCATGCGGAATACGCAGCACATAGCAGCTCAAAAATTTGTCATGCTTGGCTCCGTACTATTGCAGTGCCCTTGTGCAGCCTACCAACTCCAACATTCACTTTTCGCATTACAACTTTCCAGAGCCAGACATATTTGCAATGCATATAGGGAAGCAGCTTTACGCGCTCGTCACGGACACTAACAGCATTGCGGGCCAGGACTACGTGGAGCTTGGGGACGTGCCCGCGGGTGGACCAGGAAGTGAGGGTGTGCAGGTCGAGCTCAGCAATTTTTCGGCGAAACAGCCCGTGAAGTATGTTTACGTACTGGCGCCGCACGAGAACGAGCGACGCAATAATGACGGAGCCGGAGATAACTACAAATGGACTTCTGACCTCCTCACCATCTGCGGGGTGGAGCTGTTCGCGCCCGCATGGAGCGTGAACAGCGCAACGAGCGAATGGATTATCACGACCACCACGACGACCACTACGAGTAGCACTACGACCACCAGCACCACTAGTACTACGACCTCTACGACGAGCACGAGCAGTACCGACGCCGGCAGTACTGCAGCAGCTACAGGAGAGCAGGAGCAGGCCGGCGCGACAGGTGAAGAAGACGAAGCTGCCAGCGCCTCCAACGACACGAATGCTAATAGAACCGGTTCCTCCAACACGACGGGTGAAGAAGATGCAAGCGAAAACAAAGGCAGCAGTGCGGGGTTGATCCTCGGCGGCGTGGCCGCGGTAGTGCTCGCGATTGGCGGCACTGCAGCTGTAGCCCTAGGATCGACAGGCGCGGCCGGCGCGGCTGCAGCAGAGAGTGCGGCGGCGGGAGCGGCTGGTGGTGCTGGGGCTACTAGTACTTCTACGGGTGGAGGAGGAGCTTCTCTCCCAGGAGGACCTGCTGCACCGGCTGCTACGGAAGGCGCAGGTACCACGGGTGCCGGTCCCGAAGCCGATGCGGCCCCCGGGGCTGCAGAAGGAGTACCTGGCGCCGAAGATGCACCTCCAGCCGAAGAAACCGCTGCTGCTTCCGCGGAGGTAGGTGGACCACAAGCCCCAGCTAGTACCGAACCCGCTCCGCCCAACGAAGGTGGTGAACCCGGTGAACCTGCTCCATCGTGAACAACAAGGAAAAAAGAGGTGGATTATGTGGACCCTGTCTCTGTGGACAAAAGGCTTGGTCCTCGGCCTGCTCGCAGGGGAGGTGCATGATATATCAACAATATACGATGCTGATACCAGTGCCACTGTGTCTGTGTGGTTGTGCGATCGAGGCACAGACATGAGGTTGAGGACCACGTGGAAATTACTAGATTAGAATGATTCAGCAGTGCCTGCTGCCTCTGTTTCTCCACCCCTTTCTGACACTTCCACTTGTACAATGAATGTGCTACCACGGTACTCAACATTACAATTAGCCAGCGTATATGCTGGGAAACAAATTTTCTTTTTGCCTATGTACAATCATAATCGCGCTGGGCTTGGGTGTAGGTGTTCATCTTTGAGCACACCGGAAGCGTAGTTGTTTCTTTTCCGCCTTCGCCTGCTCGTACCGCCCAAGAAAAAAATTCAAATTGTATTTTGTATAGGCTTCGGTCATTTTCTTGCGGTTCATGTGTGCTTCCTCGAGCAGATGAAGCTGCAGCAAGTAGAGTGTCGCTTCAACAAGCTCCCTCGGTATTCACACTCTCTTACTAGGTCACTGCAAGTACAAACAGAAACAGAGGGCTGCCAAATCAGTAAGTACCAACTTCGGTCGCCAAATCGTCCGGACCTCCTCGTCTTGTAGGACAGATCCCCATTTTTTGTGAATATCGGAATGTGCATGGTGTCGTGGATGGAAACCTGCGAAAGCAGCAGGGGTTTTCTGGGTATTGGACGTGACACATTCCGATTTTCCGGGAAAATCGGAAGGTGAGTGCTATGGTGGATGAAAGTTTTACAAAACCGAGCACCTTTCGGTAGACGCCGGAGGCTGTCCTTCCAGTGGCCATCTTCCACCGGCGGATGGCCGCTAATAATATAGTTCTGATCATGTTGATGTTGCGACGAAGAGAAAGAAATAAATGAATCACGATGAGTCCTCTTTCGCTTGCAGTTGCGACCAGCCATCGTGTCGACTGGCTCACTGCGAGTACTACTACTCCAGAAATGGATTCGGTGGTCCTGCTCCTGTGTAGTATTAAACTGATAACCGTGACGACACGAAATAAATTAAAATCCGGATCGATCACAGGCACAGACACAGGAGAATGAGATAGACACGATTCGGTCGACTTCCCGAGAAACTACTTGTACTTCAGGATCAGAGTCGTTATTTGTGGATCCCCCATCGGAATTGATCGACTTCCGAAGCTACTACTTGTACTTCAGGATCAGAATGGTTATTTGTGGATCCGTCAGAATTGATCGACTTTCGAAGCTACTACTTGTACTTCAGGATCAGAATGGTTATTTGTGGATCCGTCGGAGTGAATATTGAAGTTGACATGCCGCCCAGTAGCAGTACTGAAAGCATGGAAGAGGAGGTCGGTGGTGTGCGTTTCGGTTTCCCACGGCGTGGAAGACCACGTCGAGCGAGGATATTAATAACATGTCCAAACCCACAGGTTTTGCTTTGCTTCTGTTGTAGGCTAAAGATAGCAGCTGTGCGGCCTCACCACTTTCTAAAAACTCCTTCACTCATAACTTTAATTTTGATTTTACGTTGCAATCTAAAAACTTCTGATCATCGTCTCGCCCCACTTTTTTTCTACAAACTCCAGAATTATCCGAAAAACAAGAATGATGAAGTTGGCTTTCGGACTCGCCGCCTCCCCCGTAGTGGCCGCAGCTGCCGCTGCGGCTGCAGCCCGTCCCCGTCCCGCGTGGGAACCCCGGGCGGAAAGCAGGCGGAAGTTCGAACTGGAGAGAGTCTTTCCTGCGTTCGGGCCCGCGGCGACTGGGGACGCAGACGTGCACCGGAACGCGCGCAAGTTCGCGGACATATCACACAGAAAAAAACTGGCAGGTCACATTTGTAATGCAAAAATGAATAGACAAAAAAATTTGTATTTCGTATCCCAAATAGCATGCTACGAGGCCGCCCATGGCAGATCTCTCTGTGTATTTATTTTTGCATTACGAATATGCCCTGCCAGCTTTTTTCTCTGGGATAGGACACTTTGAATTTCGCCGTGGAGCGCTTGCACAGGGACGTGATCGAGACGAACCACCTGGTCCTCGGCGCTGAACATGATTCGGAGTCCGACTCCGGCCGTAGCGAGGACGGGCGGCACTCTGCCGCCGCCGGGGGCGTTGCCGACACGCTCGCTTCCGTCGCAACCAAAAACCCGCACGTGCAGCCCCACGCGGCACCACTGCAGCTCGCGGGTTATTTCCGTCCGGGTCCGCAGGAACCGGTCCGGTTTCCGCACACGCCCATGCGCGCCCCCGGCTGGACGAAGAGCGGGACGAACAAGGGCCGCCGGGGGGCTTCTACTTCCGGCAAGATCGTCACCGCGTCCCCCGTGCGCCCGGCAGACGCCGACAACAGCGTGTTCATCACCAGCGGCTTCTCCTTGCTGCCGTTTTTGTGCCAGATCTTGTATCAAATGTAAAAGTGTCTGGGTCTGGAAACTTGTGATGCTGGGCGGCGTATCATGAGGAGGCCGCATAAGCTGGCTCAGCGTGACAAGTTTCTGAGCTTCTAGGTGTTGCCTACTCTGCATGACAAACTGCGTTTCTGCATGACAGAAAAATGGGGCGCTTGGGTAAAGTGCAGGACAGATTTAAGAGTCATGCCAGACAAGCATGACAAACATGCACTCTTCCAGACCCAGACATTTTGGCATTTGATATCTTGCCGGAAACAACGATCGTGGTCGCGGACTGGGAGCCGGCGGTGCATTTGTTGCTGAAGGAGTCCTATCCAGTGCAAAAGTATCGTACTTACTCGTATTGCAATCATGCATTACAAATCTTTTTCTTAAGGTAAGTCAGCATTACAAATTTCATGTCTCATGCTGAGGAAATGCATTTATACGAGTGCGATAGGATACTTTTGCAGTTCATAAGTGCGTGGAGCTTATCCGCACGTATTTGAACGTCGACACCGACTTCGACGAGGAGGCACAGGAGTGGCTCTTTCCAAGACGCGCGCGCGCCGAGCTCCTAGAATCCGACGTCACCGGTTACACTAGAGACGATAATATCATGGCCGCGCTCGCTCAGTTGCTGTTCAACGACCAGGGAAACACGGGGACTATCACTTATGTGGTGATTTGGACAAGGCTGGAGAGGATAAAATACCTGCGCGACTGGTTCCAGCTGATCCTCGGTGCGTGGTACGCGCGATGGGACCCTAGTGGAGACCGGAATAAACCCTCCCCCTTCTCGCCGTGGGTGCAGAACGGCAAGGTGGCGCCCAACCCGCCCCGCCTCCAACCGCACCTCAGCCTGGGCGCGAGCGGCTTCGACGCGCGGGAGTCCAACAGCTTCTGGCTGCGCTGGAACGCGTGGAAGCTGGGCAAGGAGAAGATGCGGCTGCTGCAGAACCGGCTGCGCGGAACGGAAAACTCCAAACCAATCGAGTTCATACACGTGAAGGTGAACCTGTTCGACGCAAAAGAGGTCGCGACGCTGATGCATCATGTGCACGCGAACGGAGACAAAGGGGGTCAGCCACTCAGCTCCGTGCGGATCAACCTGAGCAACGTGGGCCTCAGTCTGGTCACCGGGGCGAAAGTCTACCCGGACAGCCGTCCGGGCGGGGACGAAAGCCGATTTCAGGGTCTCACGGAGCTCGCGAAAAACCAATACAACACAAAGCTGTGGCTGCTGCGGGACACACACCTGCGGGGCGTGAACGTGTACAACGTGCAACCCTACGAGAAAAAGAAAAGTGCTTGGTTCCGGGACCCGCACCTGTGGGTCGCAGAGACCTTGCGCAAGTGGGCGGCGGCCTGCGGCGGGGACGCCAGGGCAGCGCACGGGAGCGAACTTTCGGCCGACACGCGAGAGCAAGAGGAACTGTTGGCGAAGGAAGACAAGAGGACCATCAAATCACGAATCCAGAGAAACGCCAGTTTGTTGGGGCTGGAGGTACCAGATGGCGTTTGAAATGAAAAAGAAGCACTGGTGGAGATAAAGTCGTGATCGTATGTAGTGTTAGTGAGGTCACGAACGTTCTATCTCAGCTGGTTTTTTTTACATGTCTGAGCAAAAACGACCGGCAGTTTATTTGAATCGGCCGGAGGGCTTTTTGTTTTTGCACATATTAAAAATCTCATTTTTCAATCGGCCGGGGCTTTCTCATCAGACAAGCCCGGCCGAACTCTATTGATTTCCGCTTGGCAAAACGACGCAGGGGAGCCGGCAAAAGGGGCGCCCTTCTGAGGCGCATTCCGCCGATTTAGGGCGCCCAAACCGGGGCGCCAAAAAAATGCCAAGACGACAAAGACCGCGAATCCGCATGCTATGGGCGCAATTTGTGCCCACTTTTGGACGTCCGTGGAACATCAGCAAGGAATGGACGCACACGCATTCAGATTCACATAATTAACCACTGCAGCACGGAGGAGGACAGTTTGAAAACGTACAATGAAGGGGATTACAAATGCGCAAGAAGTGGGCGTGATGCTATTGATTTTGGAGCGCAAGTTTCCTCTTGGTCGGGAAACCCTGTCCGTGAAATTACTAAGACTGCGTTTTTGGAAGAAGAAAAAAAGGCAAGCTAGAGCTACGCGAAGAAGGTTGCTCTGCGTGCGAAAAAACAAAAAGAAAAAGAGCGGTCTAAGACTTTTGTTGTACGACGTCGATCTACCAAAGGCAAAAAATTAACAACCCGCTACTATATCCAGAAGCGATTAGCTCCTCGTCCTCGGGTTGACTCTGTGTGTTCGTCGGCAATGAGAGAGGCGTTGTTCTCAGGACTAGAAGAAGGCGAAGGTAACAACGCCGAGGGACTTCACGCAGAGGGCGACTCTAACTTGGGGGGGGGGGGGGCGAAAGCCATTGAGGGAAGATTTGTATATTTTGTTGACCGTTTCGTTTTTTGCAATGTCCACGTCCTAGCGTATTTGACTCGATGTGTCGTTGGTGTTAGGTGCTTGGTACCATGAAAGCAGCCTCATCGTCAGTCTTCCGGCTGTGGTTCGAGCGGCCATCGTCCGGCGGAAGCCGGACGGGCACATTTCGATTTTTGCTGAAAATCGGAATGTGCACGGTACGGTGAACAAAAATGGGCCAAAACAGAAGTTTTTTGGGCCGCGGTGGCTGTGACGTGCAGGCGAGGCACATTCCGATTTTCCGGGAAAATCGGAATGTGCACGCTATGGTGGATGAAGATTGAGAAAAAACGAGCACTTTTGGGTAGAAGCCGGAAGCTGCGCTTTAACGGGACATAATTTTAAACATGTCTCCTGCGGCTGCCCGACGGCGCCGGAGGCGCGAGTTCCGATTTCTCCTGAAAATCGGGATGTGCATGGTATGGTCGACAGAAGTGGGCCAAAACAGGACCTTTTTTGGCTACAGCCACTAGACGCAGGGGAAGCACATTCCGATTTCCTGGAAAAATCGGAATGTGCATGGTATGGTGGATGGAAACTGACCAAAACCGGACATTTTTGGCTAGCGGCCAGAAGGTGGGCTTTCGAGCGACCATCTTGGGGCCATTCCGGTGGGATCCCGGCGACTGCCGCGCGGGCACATTCCGATTTCTACTGAAAATCGGAAGGTGCATGGTATGGTGGACAGAAATCGGCCAAAATGGGCCTTTTTTTGGCTGCGGCCGCGACGGGCAGGAGAAGCACATTCCGATTTTCAGGAAAAATCGGAATGTGCATGGTATGGTAGATGGAAACTCACCAAAACCGAACATTTTTGGCTGGCGGCCACCAGGTTGGCCTTCGAGCGGCCATCTCCGCGGGGCCTCTCCGGTGGTATTGCGGCGACTGCTGCCTGGGCGTATTCCGATTTTTACTGGAAGTCGGAGTGTGCATGGTATGCGGGACGCAAATCGGCCAAAACAGGACCTTTTTTGGCTACGGCCTCGAGGGGCAGGGGAAGCACATTCCGATTTTCTGGAGAAATCGGAATGTGCATGGTATGGTGGAGACAAGCTGACCAAAACCGACCATTTTTGGCTGGCGGCCACGAGGTGGGCTTTCGAGCGGCCATCTCGGGCCTCTCCGGTGGGATCCCGGCGACTGCCGCGCAGGCACATTCCGATTTCTACTGAAAATCGGAATGTGCATGGTATGGTGGACAGAAATCGGCCAAAATGGGCCATTTTTTGGCTGCGGCCGCGACGGGCAGGGGAAGCACATTCCGATTTTCTGGAAAAATCGGAATGTGCCTGGTATGGTGGACACAAATCGGCCAAAGCACGACCTTTTTTGGCTACGGCCGCGAAGGGCAGGGGAAGCACATTCCGATTTTCCGGAAAAATCGGAATGTGCATGTTATGGTAGATACAAACTGACCAAAACCAGACATTTTTGGCTATCGGCCACACGGTGCGCTTTCGAGCGGCCATCCCGGGGCCCCTCAGGTGGGATCCCGGCGACTGCCGCGCGGGCACATTCCGATCTCTACTGAAAATCGGAATGTCCATGGTATGGTGGACAGAAATCGGCCAAAACGGGACCTCTTTTGGCTACAGCCACTAGACGCAGGGGAAGCACACTCCGATTTTCTGGAAAAATCGGAATGTGCATGGTATGGTGGAGACAAGCTGACCAAAACCGACCATTTTTGGCTGGCGGCCACGAGGTGGGCTTTCGATCGAGCAGCCATCTTGGGGCGTCTCCGGTGGGATCCCGGCCACTGCCGCGCGGGCACATTCCGATTTCTACTGAAAATCGGAATGTGCATGGTATGGTGGACAGAAAGGGCCAAAAGAGGACCTCTTTTGGCTACAGCCACTAGACGCAGGGGAAGCACATTCCGATTTTCCGGAAAAATCGGAATGTGCATGGTA